>PVJC01032388.1:0-19974 GCA_004026665.1 Murina feae
CCCCCCAACTGTCCTCCCCTGCAGGTCTGGGTCCCCCCCAACTGCCCTCCCCTGCAGGCCTGGGTCCCCCAAACTGTCCTCCCTTGCAGGTTTGGGTCCCTCCCAACTGCCCTCCCCTGCAGGCCATCTTGTGGTGGCCATCTTTGACCACATGGGGGAAGCCATCTTGTTATGGTCAATTTGCATAGTACTCTTTTATTAGATAGGACAATAATATATCAGAAGACAAAAACCTAATGTTAAAGACCTTCATGATCTGGCCTCTGCCTGTCTCCTCTGACCCATATCTGACAGCTCTCCCCATATAGAACTCTCCCCACTGTAAACACAGCTAATTACTTGCAATTGCCTAAATATGCCTTATTCTTTCTCCCTCCCCTTGCTTGCTTGGCTGTCTCTTTTCACTTGGAATGTCTTTTTCCACTTCATCTCCTAGCAAATATTGCTCATCCTTTGATTTTTTTGAACCACTTGATGGAAAAATTTCAGTTCTGTATTCACAGAGTCTAGCCTAATGCTGGTGGCATGAATTGAATAAATTCTTATTAAACAAGTAAATATAGGGATAAATGAATCTCTGATCCTGGTGATCAGAGTAATATCATAGTTCATATCAAGCGTCAGCAAACTATAGCCCATAGGCCAAATCTAGCCCTCCCACTGCCTGTCTTCATAGTTTTGGGGGACATGGCCATGTTTGTTTGTTCTTGTGTTGTATACCACTGCTTCTGCACTATAACATCAGAGTTGAGTAAATGTTTCACAGACAAACCTGATAGCTCACAAAGCCTAAGATATGTATTACTAGTATCTGGCCCTGCACAGAAAGTTCCCTGACTCTTGCTTTATGTGGATTTTCCTTTTAAAAGGATGCATAAAGTTATCAAAATTAATATTTTTTCTCTGGCATATAAAGATGTGGCAGTGTCCCTTCTTTTTCTAATGTATTTCTTTATTAGAAAACCATATTCTGTTTAACTCTGATATTTTTTAACTGAATAGGCAGGGGCAAGCTTTTATAAGATGACTGGCCTGGGTCCTTTGCCTCAAGCTCTTTATAATGGCGAATCCTTTAACCATGAGGAGTTAAATATTCAAAACCTAGAAAGAGCTCTTCTTCAAAAAATGATGGATATGACCATATATTTACAAAGGGAAGTTTTTATGGTAGGTAAGCATTTATGAGAAAATATATGATGAATGACATTTATAAATGACTTTTTGTATTAAGAAATATTTTAATAGCAAAAGTTAATTTTGTAAAAATTTTTGTCCTGATCATTTAGTAGTGATTTTTAAAGTAATAATTAACATTATCTGTGCATAATTACATTAAAAATTGCTTAATTGGAAAGATAATTCAAAGTTTTACATGAAATTTTATTATGAGACTCCTAAATCACATATTATTTATTGATTTATTTTATACTGAGTATCTTTAAATGTAATCTCTGCATAACTTTAAAACATATGCATATAAATTGCCTCTTTTGCCTAAATAATATTTTTGTTATTTTAGGGCACATTAAATGATCAAACAAATGCAATTGACTTCTTTATGAATAAAAATAATGTTGTACCCCGTATAAATCCTTTGATTTTGTACAGCAAAGGGAAGTACCTTAACTTAATACCTACATCAGGTAAAATAATTCTCCTATTTTCTTTTCTACAAATGCTTATTGAATTGTGAATGTTTTATTAATTCATTATTCATTATTTAATATGAAAATTTTCAGTAACTGCAGATGTTGAAGATTTCTCTACTTTCCTTTTCTTGGACTCACAAGATAAGAGTGCTGTAATTGCAGAGAACATGTATTATTTAACCCATGAAGGTAAATAAGCATATTTTATTTCCCTGAATTTATTCTTAAAGTAGCAAAATGTTGTAATTTTAGTAAGTTGTTTGCATAATACTTTTTTTTTAAATCCTCAATAGGAAAAGAGGATGTTTTTCCTATTGATTCTCAAAGACAGAGTGAAAGGGAGGAAGGAGGGGGTGAGACAGTGAGAGAGAAAGATGTGAGCGAGACACAGCAATTGGTTGCCTTCCACAGGTGCCCTGACCAGAGTAGGGGATCGAGCTTGCAACCAAGGTACATTGCCTTGACCCAAATTGAACCCAATATCCTTCAGTCTGTGGGATGACACTCTATGGAGCGTCAAACCAGCTAGGGCCATAATATATGTTTATATATTGATATTTGACTATAGGCCTGGTTTTCAATTTGAAAGCTTGTAATTTGTTAGGATATAAGGATTGTGCTGCGAAAATGCCTTCTAGCCTAGCTAATTATAAATGCAGAGGGGTTCATCTTAGTTTTTTTGCCTTTTTTTAAAGCAAACTATAACATGTGGATTCCCTCTGGGGTAACTCGGTTGAGCCTCATCCAATGAAAGGTTGGTTGTCAGTTCCATTCTTTGTCAGGGCACATGCCCATGTTTCAGCCTCAATCTCCAGTAGGGGGAGTACAGGACACAGCTGATAAATGTTTCTCATCACTGTTTCTCTGTTTCCCCCTTCCTCTCTTATAAAAAAGCAATAAAAACATATTAAAATAAAATAAAATATGTGGATGTTTTGCCTAGTTTTGGGGGTCAAACCAAAGGAAGGGAGACCAAGACAGGAACATATTTGGAAATAAGAATTTAGCCTAGATAGGGAAGTCTGCAGTAGGGCCATACATTTTTTAATCTTATCAGGTAGATAAGCTAAGATAGGTAATTATAGGTTAGATGAGATAATTAAAGTTTGGTTTGTTTTTGTCTTGCTTTATTTTATTTGACCTGCTTAGTTGTAGGGAGAAAAATGAAAGCCAATACATAAAAGAAGGCTTATTTGTATCTCAATATTAAAGCAGTAACTTTCTAACAATGAGAGTGATCTAAAGATGGAATAAACTATGTAGTAAGGGGTACATTTTTATCAGAAAGAGATTTAAGCAGAGGCTATACAACTAGTTTTTTTTAAATATATTTTATTGATTTTTTACAGAGAGGGAGGGAGAGAGAGAGCCAGAAATAGGATGAGAGAGAAACATCGATCAGTTGCCTCCTGCATACCTCCTTACTAGGGATGTGCCTGCAACCAAGGTACATGCCCTTGACCGGAATCAAACCTGGGACCCTTGAGTCCACAGGCTGACGCTCTATCCACTGAGCCAAACCAGTCAGGGCCACAACTAGCTTTTGAGAGGGGTAAGGTGTGAATCCAACTTTAGACCAGATGGCCCCCAAATTACTTTCTAATTGATTCATGATTTTATGTTCACAAAATGATCTGTCTACACAAAAATCTAACAAATAATGAAATGTAAAATAAAAGTTTCACTTTGTGGCAGGCTAATGTGTAAAAATGACAGGAAAGAAAAGGTGTTCGAAATAGGAAATAAAAGATAGGATAAGTATTTGTCAGATTCTGGGGTATATTTCTGGGCATCAGAGTAAGTTAGCCTTTAAATTTTGTGCAGCTTAAAGGAATACTTTATTAACAGAGAAGCATCGTAATTTCCTCTTATTTGCAGTTATGTAAATGTGTAAAGGAATAAAAAATTATGATTTACTTAGCACATTTGAAACATTTCTCCATTTAGTATTGCATGGTAAAAGGGCTGACATTGAGAGGGCACCAGAATTCTTTACCTTAATTCTTTTAAAAGAATGTGCGATTTGCTGATGTACAGAACAGGAAAGTTTTTATAACTGTTTTAAGTGGGTCATGTGATCTAAAAGAATAATTTTTTTATATATTTTAATGGTGATTAGATAACTTATTTCAAATGTTACATCCCGAAGCTGGATGAAATAAATGCATTTAACTGTGACATCAGAATTAAAATTGTTTCTTTCTGTGGTATCCAAATTTTTAAATTTTTCAGAAAAAGAATTATACTGATATGACATGAGATGATGTGAATTAGACCAAGTTAATAAAAGCCAGACATTTTGAATTAACTAATCATAAGCTAATAAGATTTTGCAGTTTTTAGTATCTACTAATAAACCTTATTGTATCTGTTGTTGTTTTTTTAATATAAGTATACATATCAGTTTCTTTATTTTTTTCACAAACATAGCTAGAAGGCAGTTTTGCTTGCCAACACTGGAACTATGATAAGCATAGTACAACTGTCTTTACTCATAGAAGTATCCCACAGGTGTGTTCTTTAGGGACTGTTCTTTCTTCTTGGTACCTGAGTTTATATAGAGCTTATATCATGAATTACATTTCTAGTATTTTATGTCACTGTGCGTATATAATTTTTACACATTTGCTTCTCTTCTGAAAGACTAATTTTAATATTTATTGTTGTTTTTTAATTTTGTTAACTGGATATGTCCTCTGCTTTTAGTTTTGTTTTAAAAAGAATTAGTTTAACTAAACCCCTTGAAACTTTCAGATGAAGATATAATTTCTTCCATTACTCTCTGGATCATTGCTGATTTTGACAAGCCATCTGGGAGAAAACTGCTTTTGAATGCATTAAAGCACATGGTGAGTAAGTTTACCTAGACAAAAGCACCCAAGAAGCATAAACCAAAATATTTTATGAAATTGCTTTGTATTAACTAAGTGTAAATTTATTGATGTATAACAAATTACCCCATCACTTAGTGGTTTAAAGCAGTAAACCTTTATTTTCTCACAGTTTCTGGGGTTTAAGAATTCAGGAGTGACTTAGCTGAGTGGTTATGGCTTGGGATTTCTCATGAGGATGCAGTCAGGATTTTGGCTGCTGCCACCTGAAGGTGTTACTGGAGCTTAAGGGTCAGCTTCTAAGATGGCTCACTTGCATGGCTATTAGCAGGAGACCTCAATTTCTCACTGGCTGTGAACAGAATGCTTTTTCCTATTGCCACATAGACCACTATTTAGTGTTGCTTAAGTGTCCTCACAAAATGACAGCTGGCTTTTCCCAGAATGAGTGACAGAGAGTTACAGATGGAAACCACAAGTCACAATGACTTTTATGATCTAGTCTCTGAAGTCACACACTATATTTCCATGCTATTCTGTTTGTTATGAAAATCACTTCTATTCAGTATAAGAAAGAACTGTAAGTCTGAATATCAGAAGGTGGGATCATTGGAGGCCATCTTGGAGCCCTGCTACCACATTAAGAATAATTAATACATTTAAAATGAAAATAACAGCCTAACCAGTTTGTCTCAGTGGATAGAGCATCGGTCTGTGGACGCAAGGGTCCCAGGTTCGATTCTGGTCATGGGCATAAACCTTGGTTGTGGGCACATCCCCAGTACGAGGTGTGCAGAAGGCAGCTGATCAATGTTTCTCTCTTATCGATGTTTCTAACTCTCTATCTCTCTCCCTCCCTCTCTGTAAAAAATCAATAAAATATATTTTTTAAAAACAACAAAAAAGAAACATCTTTAAATAAAAAAAATGAAAATAACATCTGCTAGATTTTCACATCATCTAATCTAATCTAATAAAAGAGTAATATACAAATTAACCCTCACTCCGAGACACCTAAGCCATGCCCACCATCCAAGCCACGCCCACCAGGCAATCAGAGCAACTATATGCAAATTAACCCAGCCAAGACAGCAAGGCTAAAGACAGCATAGAAGGAAGCCAAGTGCTGCAGAAGGGAGCCAAGCAGTGGAGAAGGGAACAGAGCCGAGGCAGCAGAGACGGTGAAGAAGGGAGGGAGGGAGCCGAGGCAGCAGAGACGGTGAAGAAGGGAGGGAGGGAGCTGAGGCAGCAGAGACGGGAGCCGAGGTGGGCTTCGCTCCATTCTCTGCTTTGCTCTGGCTCAGGAAGCCCTATTCTTGCAGGAATCTTCCTGCAACGGGCCACTAGTATTAGATAATCTTGGAACACATCTGGCTTTCTTCAGTTGCCTGCAGACCCACACATTTCAAAACCAGTCCTTTGGGATCTATGGAACAACAGTCACTTCTGCCTTCTCTTCCTTCTCAAGAATTTCTGGGAGCATGTTCTTTGAGAGGCTCATAAACTGCCCTTCCCCCAGTAGTTACATGTATATGGCCCTTCTGTTGGGAACCATAAAAGAGATTGACTTATACAAAGCTAACTTAAAAAGTTTTAGTAAAACCTAGTTACCAGACCTGCGGTTTTGGCCTACAGGCAAAGATAGACATCTTCTGCCCTGAAGTAGCGACTGCCATTCCAGAGTCTGCTCTAACCCTGCAGATAGGCTAATTCCCATGAACCTCCTTACCCGCCCCCATCTCCTAAAGTATATATTGCTCTGCTGTACAAATAAAATTTTGAGGCTTGATCAGAACCCTGTCTTGCCTCCATTCTTCGAGTCTCCTATCCTTTCATTCCCTTGCAGGAACCGTTGCGGAAGTCCCCACGTTGCATGTCCCGCGGGTCGGGACACCCTTCCATTATGCATATGTTGATATGTTTAATGATGTTCCACATTTCTCTAAGGATCTGTTCATTCTTTTTATAATTTTTTTTTCAGATTGTATCGTCTCTATTGATTCACTGATTTTTCTGCCAATGCATATCTATTGAACCTTTCTAGAGCATTTTTCATTTTAGTTACTGAATTTATAACTCTAGAATTTCCTTTGGTTATTTTTTATAATTTCTGTCTCTTCATTATTGTTATCTGTGAAATATTATTAAAATACCTTTCTTTAATTCTTTACACATGATTTCTTTAGTTCTTTGAATATATTACATCTGTTAAGTCCAACAACTAAGCCCCTCAAAGACAGTTTCTAATGCTGTGGTTTTTTGGGGGTTTTTTCACCTTTATATGAATCGCACTCTTGTTACATTGCATATCATAATTTTTTTATTGAAAACAAAACATTTTAGATAATACACCATAGCATATTTGGATACTGGTAACAACACCCTCCCCCCTTCCCTGGGCTACTTGTTGTTGTTTGTTGGATAATTTATTGATTTGTCTATTGTTAGTGATGTGAATGAACTACTTCTGTAAAGTCTATTGCCCTCTCATTGTATATCTCTGATATTCTTGCTCAGGTTCCCACCCCTCCCCTTTTTTTTGTCTTTTATCTTGGTTTCCTGGGGAATATCTCTCGGTGAGCACAACCCACTTACTGGTAAAAAGTTGTGCTTAAGTCCCCATAGCCAGTTAGATTTTCATCTTCACTCTTGGATATTTACGACTGATTTAGAGACTACTTTCACAGTTCAGAAATGTTTTGATTGTGCCTCACATTCACTCATGGAGTAGTATCTTGGAATTTACTTTTTTAATTACTCCTGAGAAACACCTTTGACAGTGCTCTATTTCTTGACCTGGGTGGTTGTTTTATGGGTTAATCTGTGTTTTTATTTTATTATTTCATAGACATACATACACAAGAAGAGGTTAAACAAAGTGTTGCATTATAAAATAATCATTATGCAAAGAGTAAAGCAGTTGGGGTTACTAAAATTATTGTTTTTAGGCTATTTCAGTGATTGGTCATCTTCTGTAGTCAACATAGAATTTGACAGTGAAAGATGTTGTATGGTAAAGCATAAACTTGATTGGAAAGAAAAAAAGTTCAACTGTAAAAAGATATGTGAGATACAGATTTTTCTTCACCTGTAATTGTGTTTTTCAGAAAAAAAGTTTTCATAGTCGGTTGGGCGTTATTTATAATCCTGCATCAAAAATAAATGAAGAGAACACAGCTATTTCTAGAGGAATTTTGGCAGCTTTTCTTACACAGAAAAACAGCTTTTTGAGAAACTTTCTCAGGAAACTGGCAAGGGAAGAAACTGCTACAGCTATTTACTCTGGAGATAAAATTAAAACATTCCTTACTGAGGTCAGTAACTTTGTTTGAAATGGTAAGTATGTGTTGAATATTTTGAAAGAATAAATCTGTATGCTTGGAGATAATATATTACTGAAAAACATCAGTTAATAAGTATAATCATTTTGGGATAATAAATATTTCTTTAAATGGGAAAAGATAAATGTTAAATAATATGACTTTGCATAGAGGCATTTAACAAATCAGATTTTTATATATTATTTACTAGACATTGGAGATATACTTGTGAACAAGGCAGATAAAGTCTGCTCTTGTGGAGCTTACATGGTAATGGGAAAGACAGACAAAGTAAGTGGTTTTGGAAAAAATACACAGAAGAGGGTAGATAGTTTGAGGGATGCTCTTTTAGCTGGAGTCGTCAGGAAAGGTGTTTCTACAGAGCTTACATTTGAGCAGCGCTCTGAATAAAATGAAATATCAAACGATGGAAAGTCTGTGAGGAGAATGTACCAGTTTCAAGAACATAGCAAGTCTAAAGGCTTGACATAGAGACAGTCTTGCCAGACAAGGTATAGGCAGAAGATCATTATGACCAAAATAGAGAGAAATGTGCAGAGTACTAGCATATGAGGTCAGAAATATAACCCCAGATATTTCAAGCACTTATACACCATACTAAGGGATTGAAATTTTTCCTGAGTATAATGGCAAGTCATTGAGGAATCTTGAAGAAGTGAATAACCTTTAAAAAGATGACTCTGGGTACCATGTGAAGATTTGATAGTAGGTAGGCAAGACTGGGAAAAGGATGAACATTTAGAATGCAAGAAATAATGGTATACTAAACTAGAAAGGAGTGGTGGAGATGGTAAAATGGTTGGTAAATGATAATTGTTATATTATGGTCAGTAAGATTGGTTGCTCAATTGTATGTGATATGAAAATAATAGGCTAGGATTTTGTCTTAACAGCTAGACTTAATGGTGGTATCTTTTTTTTGAGATGGGGAAGTCTATATTAAAAGAGAAGATTTGGACACATAGGGGATCTAGAGCTAAGTTTTGTACATGTTAAGTTGGAGAAGCCTCTTAGACATTCAGGTGGAAATGTTGACAATTGAGTAAATGAGTGTAGAAATCAATGAGGGGGTGTCTTTATTTATTTTTTTGGGAGTCAGTTTGAGGGTTATCAACATTATATATAATTTCAAGCTAAGAAACTAGATGAGAAACCTCAGAAGTGAGGGTGGGGTGGAGAACAGAGCAGTTGAAAGCTAAGCCCTGGAACATTCTAAAATGTGGAGGAACACAAGAAAAGGATGATCCTATAAAGGAGATGGAACAGCCAATGCATTATTAAGGTGGCCAGGAGAGTATGGTATCCTAGAAGCCAAATGGAGAATATATTTCAAGGAGGAAATGATCACCTATGCCAGATGTTTCGGAAATTCAGCTTCTTAAATGACCATTTTATTTATTAAGGTTGTTCTTGGTAACTTTGATAAGAACAGCTTCAGTGGAGTGAAAAGCATAAAAGTGCACTAGATTCAAGAGGAAATAGAAAATCAGGAAATAGAGATAGCAAGTATAGCTTTTTAAAGAAGTTTCTTGCAAACTGAAGGGAGAAGTATTCTGTAGGCAGAATGGGACTTGAGGTCAAGGAAAATTTTCTAAATTTGTGAGATGTCACTTTTCTGTATGCTAATAGAAACAATCTATCCAACCATAAGAAAAGGATCATATAGACATAGGGGAGCAAAATTCTTGAGAAGTTAAGAGGTGCTCAGATCCAAGTGACAGTGTTAAGGTTTAAGAACAGGAATCGTTCATCCATTTTAACCAGAAGAAAGGCAGACTATATGGGTACAGATGCAGAAAGGTAAATTTATTTGGTGGTAACAAGATAAGTACTTCTCTTCTGATTACTTTCATTTTTCAAAAGAAAGGTCATTAGATAGTTAGTAGGTGCTATTAGAGGTTTGAGGAAAGAGAAGAAAATGTCAAATATGTTTCTGTTACTCAGAGAATGAGAAAGTGAATTCTACAGTAGTGTGGGAAGATTTCTGAGAACCCACTTGAGATTAATGACCACAAATTGAAAGTGAGATCAGCCTTGATTGCATGTTTTTTCCCCCAGCTTTATTAACACTGTTTGAAGCCAGTTGCAGAGGAAGCAGAGTTGTATTTAACCAGAGTTGGGGTTTTGCAAGGTGAATGTAACTGAGGGAAACATTCCAGGGAGCTGAGCATGGAAGGTTGATGTTACAGTAAAGGATTCCGGGGTGTACTTGGGTGGGAGGGAAAATATGATATGGGAAGTATGATGGACAATAAATAAGTAGTAGGGTCAGTGGACTGAAAGTGTGAGTAATGTTTAGTAACAGAATGAGTGAGCTGGAAGGTCAAGAGCTTGTGGTGACAGAGGGGATGACTGAGATAGAAATTTTGGAAGTAAGGATATCTAGTGACTACTCTCCAATACTGTAGTCACGAGCTACATGGAGCTATTTTAAACTTAAAATTAAATTGAGCTTTGAAATCAGCTCCTCAGTCATACTAGCCACATTTCCAGGGCTCAGCAACCATTTGTGGCTGTGGCTACCATATTAGACAGCAAAGGGGAAACATTTCTATCATCTGAACTTGTTAGAAGTTCAGAATTTAAAGCTCCACCCTGATCTACTGAAGGAGAAACTTCATTTTAACAAGCAAGGCACCAAGGTGATTTGGATGCACATAAAAATTTGTTAAATATTGATATGAAGAAGTGTGTTAGTATGAAAATGTAAGGAACTTATTTGTGGTTAATTTTCTGTGAATATCCATGTATTTTATGACTCTGACCACGGGTTACTTTTGAATTTCTGAAGTTAAATGCACTATTACTAACTGGGTTTATATCTTTTCTGGAATGTTAAATTTTATTTAAATAGATGTTCCCTAGCATTTTACCAATCAGCAATCCACCTGAAATTCTCAAAGAATGAATAGCAGACTATCTACTTGTAAAAAGATATACAAATATTGTAATTAACTGGGCAGAAAAAGATTTCTTTTTTAAAAATGGTTTCAGGAGAAAATAGTACTTTTTGTCACAACTTAGTATCATTTAAATTTTACACTAATATATTAAAGTAAGCTTTGTTAAGAAAATAATTTAATATATTTACTATTCTCTTATTCATTTTACATTTTCTTGCTTTAGGAGATGGATAAGAATGCTTTCGAGAAAAAATATAATACCATTGGAGTGAATATTTTTCGAACTCATCAGTTGTTCTGTCAAGACGTACTTAAGTTGAGTCCCGGAGAAATGGGTATTGTCAGCAATGGGAAAGTAAGTAGAAAAACATTTGCTCACTTTTCTCAGTGACACTGTGGAATAGGGGTCTCAAACATTTTTCTGTCACAACCCATGTGATGAAACACATACAGAGGATAGTGGTCGTATGCCAGACACATGAGACAGGACTCAGTAGAAGTAAATGGTACTGAGAGGGTTAATTTATGGCACAGTATCTACTACTTCATCCCTTCCCCCATTGGTGAGAACATTTATTGCAAGAAAGAGAATGTTCTTGTGGGGATAACTTTTTTTTGTCCTAATATAAGTACTAGAATAAACAACTTAGTACACTTTACAACATTGTGATTGAGAACCACTGTTATAGTAAGTGTAGAAAGTGCATTGTGAAATATTACTCTTGTTGTAGCTTTCTTATAATTCTTTAATAACAGTAGTACAATGTTTTCTATTAAAGTATAAAGTATATTTATCAATATAACCTTAAAAAATCCATAGGAAAAACATCCTAATAAAACATATTATTAAAAGTTTACTGTATTACCTTCTAACTCTTTTTCCGACCCTACAGAGATATTTCTGATTTTCATAAAGTACATAATTGTAATTTTATATATATAAATCTATATCACACTTTTTTCTCTTAGTATATCACAAACATTTTTCTGATTAGAGCATCTTATTGACACACAGTTAGTAGGTACTAGCTACTTATTAATATACTAGAGGCCTGGTGCATGAAATTGGAGTCCCCTCAGCCCAGCCTGCACCATCTGCATTCTGGGACTCCTTGGGAAATGTCCGACTGCTAGTTTAGACCTGATACTAGGGATCGGGCCTAAACTGGCAGTTGGACATCCCTGTCACCATCTGGCACCACTGGCTCCTAACTGCTCACCTGCCTACATGCCTGATTGCCCCTAATAGCCCCCCACTGCTGGCCTGGTCACCCCCAACTACCCCCCTCCCCGCTGACCTGGTTGCCCCTTACCCCCCTGCCAGCCTGGTTCCCCTTCACTGTCCCCCTTGCCAGCCTGGTTGCCCCCAACTGCCCCCCACTTGCGGGCCTGGTCGCCCCACACAGCCTGCTGTTCGGTTGTTTGGTTGCCCCTCACTATGGACAATAATACAACAATTAATAAATAATACAAGAATAAACTGTTTCACAACTGTAAACCTACTTTTGCCCCACCCTGTACAATAGGTCCTCGGGTTACATCTGAAATCCGTTCCTTCGGCGTGACGTAATGCCGTAAGTTGGAACCCACCTACATAAGCACCTATGTCATTCACAGGGAACACATACACAACAGTAAGGAAGTGAAACAGTAAAAAAAAAATTAAAAGAAAGTTAACAGTTCCTGACCTTTACTTGTGGTAAATAAATAACATAAAGTACATAATGAACATACATCAAAATGACAGAACTTATTTTTAAAAATAAATGGGAGATGGTGACGTAACCATGAAACAACGTGCATTGAGTCCGAGGTAACCCGAGAACAGCCTGTATTAGTGAATTTTGATAGTTATGTGGAAGCCCAAAAATGATATTGCTTATTCTCTAACAGTTACTCTGGAAGGAAATACAGTTTTTTAGAACAGTTTTAAAGTATATGACTATCCTTGGCTCTGTCAGTCATTTTCAGAAATAAAGAGGAAAAGAAATTAGACCTGCTATATCTAGTACCTTGATTTTTAATTATACATTACTATAGGTCTGGTGCACAAAATTTGTGCAGGGTTTGGGTCCATAAGCCTGGCCAGCAGTCAGGACCAATCTGTGGGGTGATCGGCAGAGCAATCAGGGGGCCTCCGCTGGCACCTGCCTTGGCTGGGCTGGTAACACCTGCTTGCCAGCCCACCCCCCAATTGCCTTGCTCCTGCTGCCGGTTCCTTCCTCAGCAGGAGGCAACTTGTGGCATGATCTGGGGGCAGTGCCAGCCCGCTCGCCAGCCAGCCCCGCCCCCTGCCACCACTGCTGGTCGCCTCCCTCTTAGGGGCAATCTGGGGGGCCCCCACTAGCACCCACCTTGACTGCATATGGGCTGGGAGCAGCTCCTGCATTGTGCATCTGCCCCTTGGTGGTCAGTGCACGTCATACCAACTGGTCATTCCACTGGTCATTCCACCATTCGGTCAGTTTGCATATTTGGTTTCTATTATATAGGATGGAAAACCTGCCCTATACTTTCTTTGACATTGTTTAGTATATCTCATATATTGTTATCAAAATTAGTGGTAACAAATATTAGTTGTAGTTAGGTTAAACTGATTTCTCCTAGAAATCGTTTCTTCTTCTTTTTTTAATGGACAAAATATTCATATATTAATATTTCACTTTCTGTAAACAAACATTCTTCTAAGGTTCTCAGAGTACAGTAGTGAACAAATATGTTTTCATGGATTTACATTTGGTGGGCAGAGACAGATAACCAATAGCATTCTTACTTACAAGGTGTCATTTGGAGGAGAACAGAAGAGGTGAGGGAGAAAGCTATGTCTGGAAGAGGAGTGCTCTAGGTAGAGTAACATTACTGCATGCTGAAGAATTAAAATTGTATATATTTTATTATCAAATAAAACCCTAAATAATATTGTTGCTATAATTAGAATAAGTTTATTTTATCACACTACACATTTACAGATTGCTGAATGACATGGGGTAATAGGAAGTAGGGAAACAAGCAAGGCCTTTTCTTCTTAAGCTAGGGAAATCTGGATTCCAAATCCAGTTTCACCATTACTTATATCACCTCTGTGACCAGTGGGAATGATAATAGTATGGTTTATGGAGTTGTCAGATTAAATAAAAAGTTTTTATCTTTTAAAATATAGTTTTATACGTAAGGCACATACAACAGCGCCAGCCACTGAGTAAATTTTCAGTCAATATTCACTCCTGTTTCTCTTTAAATATTTGAAGGCTGTCATGGGGCACCATGGTTACATTTATAGATTGATTTATGTTATACTGGATGAGAATCAATATAGAATTAAGGCCAGCTACTCAAACTTCCACAAGTGGAGAGAGATTTTTAGCTCAGTATGTGGAAGAACACTCTCAGAGTTTTCTAGAATTTTAATAAGCTGTCAAAGGAGCTAATGAATTTCTGTTACAGCAGTTATCCTATTAATAAAAGCCTAATGTGCTAAGTTTCTGAACATTTGACCAGTCGCCATGACGCCCACTGACCACCAGGGAGCAGACGCTCCAGTAGGTTAGCTTGCTGCTGGGGTCCAGCTGATCAGGACTGGGCGAAATGGGCCGGACATTCCTAAAGCCCTCCCGTGGTCCCTCCCTGGCCCGATTGGCCCCGATCAGGACTGGGCAAGACGGGCCAGACACACCTTGGGTCCCTCTCCAGCCAGCCAACCTGCTGTGGTCCCTTTCTGGTCAGCCAGCCCCAATCGGGACTGGGCAACATGGCCCTAATCAATTCCAATTGGGACTGAGTGAAACAGGCTGGACATGCCCTGGAACCCTCCTACGCCCCTCCCCAGCACCAAGTGTGCACCGGTGGGGTCCCACAGCCTGGCCTGCGCCCTCTAGCAATTTGGGACCCCTCAGGGGATGTTGGAGAGCCATTTTTGGCCCGATCCTTGCAGGCCAGGCCAAGGGACTCTACCAGTGAAGAATCTGTGCACTAGGCCTCTAGTTCTATATAAACTTAAAAAATAACATGTTGTAAAAGATGTTGTAAAAAAGATTTAAGCACCAAATAGGTCTTATTGTATCAATACGTGATTTTCAAATTTAATGTTCCTTTTCCCAACATGGATATGATAGGATTTTATACTATTTAAGTTACTTTGTTTCAGAGTTATCATATTTAACTTTAATTAGAATAAGTGAGACACAGAAGAAGCAAGATCCTCCTAGCTATTTGATGCTGCACTTACATGGTGAAATAAAGTTGGTTTTCTGGTGAATTTAATCAGTTAAAATAGCCATCTTTTTAATTCTTAAAAAATAATTGAGATTTTATTTTCTTATTCTGAGCTATTAACAGAACTGTTTGAGTCATTGTGGGTGCTACAGATAAAATTTAAACTATTTTCCAGACCTTTCCTATTCATAGTCCAAAATATATAACATTAAAAGTGCTTTCAAAGTCACCTTAAAATGATATCAAATCTTAAGGTGTTGAAATGTTTACATGTGTACTTTTAGTTTTATAGTGCCCATTCTTTTATCTTTAAGAGCCATGTTTTATGTTTAAGGTGAAACATGATATCACCTATGACATGAGCAAATAATAAAGATTCAAGAACTGTACTTCATTAAGTTTTAGAAATTATTAACTGCAGAACCACGTGAAGGGGAAGTGAGAAAATCTGCAGCCATTTCATTCTGGTCTTTTTAGTAAGGAAAAAGAATATTCTGCTTAACATATTTTTTGGTTGTCATTAAGTACAACTGTTTAATGCATGAGACTATCTCAGGCCCACTTTCTACATCAGGGTATGTGTTCATAATAGTATGATGTTTGCATCTATTAATTTCCTCAGAAAATGCTAATGGTAGTAGCATTGGTGGTAGTCGTGATAGAATAGCCATCCTGAGAAATCAGGTACGTGGTAGTTTGACAGTTGACCCCCTCTGTACTTACTGGTTTAAAGCTAACCTACATGACCTTGCTAAGCTCCTCAGCAGACATCCCTCTTGCAGACGGGGATGCCTTGCTCCTTACAGCCCACCTGCTCGCTGCTCCTTAGCCCTGCTGCAGAGGCAGGAGAGGCTCCCACCACTGCCACTGTGCTCACCAGCCATGAGCCCATGAACCTGGCTTCTGGCTGAGCAGTGTTCCCCCTGTGGGAGTGCACTGACCACCAGGGGGCAGCTCCTGCATTGAGCGTCTGCCCCCTGGTGTTTAGTGCGCATCATAGCGACCAGTCGTTCGGTCGCTTAGGCTTTTATATATATATAGACCCATGTCTACTCATATTTTCTACATTTTATAGATAAACGGAAAATAAAATTAAAGAGTCTTAGGTTTTTGGAAGCATTATATTTCAAAGTAAAACTTTCAAATGAAAATAATTTGCTATTTTTTGTTACTTTAACTTTTGTGTTTATGCAAATGTTATTTGTGATATGAAAGTGAGAAAATATTTTCCTCTTCTATTTTATCCCAACGGGCTTAGTAAATGGGGGATTGAGGGCCACTATCTGTTTAATCTATAATCAATTTTTTGCTTAAAGAAATATCTACTTCAGGAGAATATATTTCATGAAATAATCTTGTAGAAGATATACAGTGATTGCGTTTATTTTAGTTCTTAGGACCGTTGAATGAAAATTTCTGTGCAGAAGATTTCTCCTTGTTGGAAAAGATAACATTTACTAATTTAGCAGAGAAAATTAAAGGCATTGTTGAAAATATGGCAATTAACTCAAAGAAGTAAGTATTTAAAGTCATAAGAGTAATTCATTTTCAGGTTTGGTATTTTCCATCTCATAGAGAATATAAAGAGATAAAAGACATCCATACTCACTATCACCAAACCATAGATGTTAATACTTTGTTTTCTTTGCAGTGGTCTTACTGTTTCTGTTTCCCTCTTTCCTTCAATCTCCTCCCTTCCCAAGAGATAACCACTTTCCTAAAGGTTGTGTACCTGACTCCCATATTTGTTTTCTTTTACTTTTGCTTTATATGTAAATATGCACTATCAATTTTGATTGTGTTGGATGCTTTGACTTCTTTAGAGAAATGCTGTTACACTGAAGACTCCTTTTGCTATCTACTTCCAAAGAAGCTTTATCCACATTCATTGATTTAGAGCTTGCTCATTCATTTTTAACTCTTTTTTAGTCTTTCATTTTATGAATATACTAGTGGCCCGGTGCACAGATTCGTGTACATTGAAAGGAAATTAATTAGAAGAAATATTTTAATATTGATATTCACCCTTTCTCTATAATAGAAGTGTCAGAAGTATGTTTTGCCAACAGTTGGTCTTCAGACATATTCTGTCAACAACGCTGCTTTTTTTCAGCTTCAGAATGTCACCAAAAACAACCAAATTCATGATTGATAATGACAGCCCAAAACACAACTGTCCGATTGGCATCAGCAAAAGTTTTATATGTATTGCGCATGCGCAAGTCAAACGTTTATTTTTAAATTGTCAGTGCGCATCATATGTACTGGCTGATTGGGCGGTCAGACAGACGTACATTCACATTTAGCTGTTTATATATAGAGAGTGAAGTTTATTTATACAGTCCATCACTGAGGTACCGTGAACTTGTCTTTAGCTTTTTATTTTGTAGAAGTTCTATAATGAACCTGCTTTAATGTTTCCTCATGCAATGTGTGAGTTTAGAGGAGTGTGATTTTTGGGTTGTAGGGTATGCTTATCTTCAGCTTTAGCAGATATTGCTAAATTTCATCTTTTAAAGTAGTTGGAACAATCACTGCTACCACCAGAAATGTATGAGTTCCTGTTTCCCCAAGTCGTCACCTATACTTGGTGTTATCTGACTTGTAAATTTTTCCCATCTAATGGATGTTAATTTGTATCTTATTTTAATTTGCATTCTTTGAGCTCTAGCATAGTTGAGTATCTTCTCATATGACTATCTTCATTCATGCTTGTTCTGTAAAATACCTGTTCATATATATTACTTAGTTACCTGTTGGGTTATTTTCTCCTGTTAGTGATTTGTAAACATATTGTTTATTGTTCTATATATTAATCTATCAATTATGTGTTCTGCAAGTAAAATATTTCATTTTGTGGCTTAACTATTTACTTTTTAAATATAAAACTAGAGGCCCAGTGCGCACTGGTAGGGTCCCTAGTGGCTACCAGCTGCTGACTGGGGTCTCCCTTCCTCCTCTCTCCCTCTTACTCCCTCCTCCATCCCTCCTCCTCTCCCCATCGCCTGCTGCTGCCACTGACCAGAGCCTCCCTCCCTTTCCCCGGCCAGCCCATTCCCCTGGTTGAACTCCCAGTCAAGGGGACAATTTCCATACTACACATTTATTATATGGAATGTAACCACATATGTAGAGGTTTTTTATTTTAATGAAAAAATACTATCAGGGTTTTTCATTCATAGTTTGTCTATGATCTGAGAGAGAAGGATGTGTAAGAATTTTCCTTATTCTGAGTTCATAAAGATATTCTCTTTAATTGTCTTCTAAAAGTTTTACAGTTTTGTTTTTCTTTCTGATTTATATCTTTCATTCTTGGATTTTTCTGTTGTTCCACTGGTCTGTTGCCTCATGCCATTCCCACACTCCACTTACCACAACTTTATAATAAATTTTGATAGTAGATAGGAAAATTCCCACTTTGCCTTGTCTTTAAAATTTTCTTGACTATTTTTTGTTAGTTACTTTTCAGTGTAAATATGATTAGAACCGACATAACCAATTCTACCAAAAACATTCCTGGAATTTTTATGGGAATTTATTTGAATTTATAGATTAGATTAAGGAATTATCATCTTTATATAATATTGAGTTATTCCACTTATTAAAAAATACATATATATTATTTATATATAGCTATACAAATACACACATGTATTTATAATATAAATAAAATACTCTATGAGCTGTGTAATTTATATATAAGTACATATATGTGTATGTAGATAGATAGACATACTTATTTGGTGTGGGATTTTTTTTAAGGGTTCTTAAGTGAACCTTCAATTTTTTTCCATGAAATCTTACACATTTTAAAATTTTTTCCCTAGTATTTTACAGTTTTAGCTCAGATTGTAAATGGTGTATTTTATATTACACTTTCAAATTATTATTTCACTAATTTACAGAAACAGTATTAAGCTTCTATATTCATCTTCCTTGCTGGACTCTTCTTTTTTGTTAACATTTTGTCTAGTATTAGAACTCATGTCATTTGTAAATTATAAAAGCTTTGTTCTTAATTCACAGTTTTTATTTTATTTTTTTAATCTTTATTGTTCAGATTATTACAGTTGTTCCTCTTTTTTACCCCCATAGCTCCCCTCGTCCCAGTTCCCACCCCATCCTCTGTCCTTACCCTCCCCCTATTCTCATCCATAGGTGTACCATTATTGTCCAGTCTCTTCCCGCACCCCCAACACCCTTTTCCCCCCGAAAATTGTCAGTCCAATTCCTTTCTATGCCTCTGATTCTATTCTATTCACCAGTTTATTCTGTTCATCAGATATTTTATTCACTTGATTTTTAGATTCACTTGTTGATAGATATGTATTTGTCGTTCATAATTTTTATCTTTACTTTTTCTTCTTCCTTTCCTCAAAGGATACCTTTCAGCATTTCATATAATACTGTTTAGGTGGTGATGAACTCCTTTAGCTTTTTTTTTTTTGGTCTGTGAAGCTCTTTATCTGACCTTTAATTTTGAATGAAGTTTTGCTGGGTAAAGTAATCTTGGCTGTAGGTTCTTGCTATTCGTCACTTTGAATATTTCTTGCCACTCCCTTCTGGCCTGCAGAGTTTCCGCTGAGAAATTGGCTGACAGACGTATGGGTGCACCCTTGTAGGTAACTGACTGCTTTTCTCTTGCTGCTTTTAAAATTCTCTCCTTGTCTTTTGCTCTTGGCATTTTAATTATGATGTGTCTTGGTGTGGTCCTCTTTGGATTCCTTTTGTTTGGGGTTCTCTGTGCTTCCTGGACTTGGAAGTCTATTTTTTTTACCAGGTAGGAGAAGTTTTCTGTCACTATTTCTTCAAATATGTTTTCAATATCTTGCTCTCGAAAAGAAACAAGATGGCGGCATAGGGTAGACACCGCATATGCAGCTGTGAACAACTATTTCAGAAAAACCACGAAAAGAACACACGGACACCACTTGCACCCGCAGGACGGCTGGCTGAGTGAAAATCCTACAACCAGAGAAGAGTCTGAGACTCAGAGCAGCAGCGGAAGCAAAGTACAGAGGTACGGAGGCGCGCGCAC
>PVJC01032389.1:0-19964 GCA_004026665.1 Murina feae
ATATCTGGTATTGAGATCCCTCCTACTTTGTTCTTCTTTCTCAGGATCGCTGCAGCTATTCGGGGTCTTTTTTTATTCCAGATGAATTTTTGGAGAGTTCGTTCTAGGTCTGTAAAATATGCCGTTGGTATTTTAATGGGGATTGCGTTGAATTTATAGATTGCTTTGGGTAGTATTGACATTTTAATGATATTGATTCAGCTTTCTTCTCTTGAGACACAATATATCTAAATTCTTTTATGCCTTTCATTGTGAGGACTGTTTCCCAAATATTTCATCATTTTGGCTGTTCTCTTCAAGAGCCCCAGAAAATGCTTCACCTGGTACTTTCAGCCCTGTCCCACTTCAGCCTCCCCGGCTAATGAAGAAGTTCTTGTTATGGTTTAGGAATAAACAGGGGACTAGAAACAGGCTCTGCTAGAACCCCCAAAGCCATAGCTGGTTTAGCCAGGAAAGCAAGGCAACCATGATTCCCTTATGCCTTTCTGTGACCAATGCAAGCTAAGTCGCTTAGTTTTTTAGGAGAGATCCACACTAACACAATTATAATCCTAGTTAAAAATCACCCTTGGTCACCTGGGAAAGTATGCTAGCAGAGGATGTGAATGCATGTACCTTAAGCAAATAAACAGATAAAGGAGAAACCATACCATGACTACAACTGGCTGCCACACTATTTTGAAACCTCTCCTGCCTTTAGTAAATGTTGTAAGATAATTGATGGTTGTGTTTTTTTCCTCGTTTCTTGTGGTATTGTGGTCTTCCTCTTTAGAGGATAGTCATCCTTTTAAGTGGGATCCAACAACCTTCCTCAAAGGTTGGAATTCAAAACTGAGCCAAAACTACTTTGAAATGATTTTTAATATCAGGTTGTCAGGGTTTTGGAATATGAAGGAATCTGCATTAGGAAGTTACTTGCTAGTTACATTATTTGATTTTGTGTAAATTCCATGTCCATTCATAAGAAAAATTTAAAGAACGAACACACAGACTGCACATAATAGTTGTCCCCCAAATGTTAGTTTCTCGCTCTCCTGTATGCTAATCTGTGCTTCCGCACTTGTTAAAAATGTCATCTGGCATCCTCAAATTCACATCTCATGTTTGGTCTAGGTTGTCATATGAGATGTAAACATGACCAAATGACAGCTTTCATGGTGCTCAGTTTGAAGGGACTATTTCTGAAGACCGACATTTCTCAAGGTGGGATATGTATGTTGTTAGGTGGTATACAAAGACCTTTAAAAAACATTTTATTAGCTGTATATTTACTTAATGTGTATTACATGAACTTATTCCAGCCTACCAAACCTGTTATTTCATGAGTAGTGTTCCTTAAGATGAGGCCAAAGACGAAAGTAGACTTGAAGGAAAGAATTAGAGTAAATAGGTCTATAGTTCAATAGGCAAGACTTTTGAGGGAGAGTCATAAATGTATAAAGTTTGGGATGCACCAATAGAGGACATTTTGATACCCAGGGGCTCTGTTTGCCTTGGTTTATAGACGGTTGTAGATAAGTGCCAAGACTCACTGCTCCTATTTCAATATCTTCTAAGTTTTCCTTAAGTCTCAAATGTTCCTGCCCATTCTTGAGTCTTGGTCTTGTTCTTTCCTACCCTCGGAATGCCCTTTCCAATTCTCTGCAGCTTTTTAATTTACTCTTGTTACCATTTAAGTGATATCTTCTATAAAGCCATTTTCACCCAGGCAGTCACAGAGCATTTGGTTTTTCTGTTACCCTGACTCTGACACTCTTTCCTCCCAGACACCAGGCACAGTGCTGCTCATAGCTAATCTACGTGATACACTGGGTGTGGGATAGCCTGGTTTTCTACGGGGATGATCAGTCTGGGAGAGGGCAAAAGCAAAACCAATTCAAGCAAGTCACAGATCAAAGTAAGCTCAGAATTTGTTATTAGTTCTGCTCATAAATATTCTTCCTGCTATTCATCAGTCCAATCTAAGAAAGCTCACATTCTCTCATATTATAAATTACATCAGTCATCTGGGAACAATAGTGTTCATTTTTAGGTGGCTTGCTTCTTCATTAGTCAAAATTCTTACTTCATTTATTATTCTTGATTCTGTATTTAGATAAAATTATAAAGTTAAAGGCTACATGCATTTTAAATTTTGATATTTTGCCAAGTTGTCCTTTAAAAAAGTTGCATAATATCTCCCATAGTACACTTGATGACTTGCTTGTTGTAATTTTTGGTGTGTAGGATAAAAAAGGATACATCAGCCTGGCTGGTATGGTTGAATGGTTGAGCATCGACTCTGAACCGAGAGGTCATGGTTCAATTCCAGGTCAGGGCATATGCCCGAGTTGCAGGCTCCATCCCCAGTGTGGGGTGTACAGGAGGTAGCTGATCAATGACTCTCTTTTATCATTGATGTTTCTATCTCTCTCTCACTATCCCTGCCTCTCTGAAATCAATAAAAATATATTTTTAAGAAAGGATACTTCATTGTTGTGTTAATTTGCATTTTAAAATTGTGAGTTATGCTTATAAAAGTGTGAGAACATTTTCCTGTTTGTCCTTTTTCTTGTCCATTTTACTTCCTCTCTCCCTTCCACCCTCTCTTCCTCTCTTCCTCCCTTTTTCTTTCTCTCTTTTCTTTTACTGAATTGCATCTAAGCAGTATGTATCGCAAATGTTTTATTCAAGTTTGCCTTTTTACTTTATTTTTTATATTGTTTCCCACTAAAGTTTTACACTTTGAGACAAATTTAATAGGTCAGTGTTTTCTTGTTTCTGGGTTTTATAGTTTCCTTAAAAAGACCTCCTCTCCTCTCAGAAATGTTTAAAATACACCTATTTTAAAATTCAGATTTCTAATTTTCAAAAGGTGTTCTATCTCTGACATGATAAGTGGAACAAGCAAGGAGAGACCCTGTGTCTGGCCTCCTTGAGTGCCCCCCCCCCCCCCCCCCCCCCCCCCCCCCCCCCCCCCCCCCCCCCCCCCCCCCCCCGGGCCTTGTCATTCTGTGCATCCCTTGGCTTTGGCTTCAGCTCCTGATCCCTGCCTGGGCCTCACTTGTTGGGATGGCCTCTTACAGCCTGCTTATTGGGCCTACAGGCTTCAGTCCTGTGCAATGCTGTTTGTTGAATGAATGCACCTTATGGCCTATATTAAAGACTACAGAACCTGGGGCAAAATAATTGTTAAACATAGATAATTCTAAGTACTGAGTTGAAATAGTCTTTTCTCATAGCTCAAGAATGGTTAAGTAGTTGAGGTTGCTGACAGTAAGGACAAAATCAAATTTTTAAATTCTAACAAGATACTATAAACAAACCGAAGAATATATATTTAGCTACTCTCTATTTTACAATATTCGAAAAGGTTCAATTATAAGCAATTCCTTTTGAAAAGTTGCCATTGTTGTCAGGGATATAATATGCTTGAACTTTGCTAGAGGGAGCCAGCAGGCGTTCCTGCCCTGTCTCCTATCACATGTCTGTGCATTTCCTCACAATCTCTTCGCTTCTCACCAAATGCTCGCCACGTGACCTTCATACACAGCTGTACTTGTTTTTTTGTGGGATTTATTTTTTCATTTATCACAAGTCAAGTCATTGATAAACTATTATAGACATATTTTTATCTCCCATTAGGTTGGGTTCTTTTTGTCAAACACTAGCCCCGTTTTTGTAAGATATAATGATACGCCACTAACTAGCAATGCCTCTATTTTCTTTGAAGATGATTCAAATCTGGCCATTAAGAAATGAGAACTATTTCATGAAGTCCTCACTAGTAAATTCCACATCGTGTTGCAAAAAGGCCACTGTAATAGTTGATAGCGTCCACCGTAGGGAAATTGATATACTTAATTGAAATATTTTAGGCTATATTTTAAATTCATACTCTCTTACTGTATCTTCAAATGAAATGGCGGGGGGGGGGGGGGGAGGAGGGAAGAACTGGGCTCCATTATCTGAAATCATTGGTCACAGACTTGGAGCATTTATTAAGTCTTGTCAAGTGGTGTGTGGGACCTAGATGACACCAACTCAGGAGTCACGAATATGCGCATCTCTTCCCAACTGTGTGTTTAGCCACCTCATGCTAATAGCTTGAAATTGGCCATTTGGGGAGTATTTACGCAATGGAAATTGGCAAATACTATACATCAACCAGGGCTTTATTTTCCAGAGAGCCATTTTACCAGCACAACACTAGTTTCCAGCTACATACATCTTACAAAGGGAGGTGAATAACAGGCTACTACTTGAATAATTCACTTTCTGTGTCCATATTACTAAGTATCTAAAGGCTTAAGTAACTAAAGTCAACAGTTGGTCTTTAATTATAAAATTAGTAGCTGGTTCTTGACTTAGCAAATGTAACTTAGCAATAAAATTTTAACTGGAAAAGGCAATAAAATTTTTGTAGGCCTGTCTCCTACCCTATGAGGAACCCCTACTAGAGGATAGCTATTATTTTTGTCTACCCTGAAACTCTTCCCTCTTTTTCTGATTGATAATAGCATCTTGGTTTTTTCCTTTGGCAACTCTTAGCCTACATAGCTTAAGAGGGAGGGATTGTTGACTCCACGTCCACCCCCCTCTTTTGCTCTCAGTATGTGCATATGATCCAGACTTGACCAGAGAGAGTGCTTATGAATACCACAATTTGTGCAGAGGTGAGCATGTGACTTAATTCTGGCTAATGGGATTGCTGCATTCCCATGAACATACCAATTGGTTCGGGGAGGCATTTGACCCAAGGTACAGTGAAGTCTAACAATTGCTAGTGCTATCGAGAAGAAGGAAACTCCTTCCACTTCTGTTGCTTAGTTGGTGTAGTGTAGGACTAAAGCTCTATGTTGCCATCTTTGCCACCATCTCAGGATAACCTGCCTGACTATGAAGCCAACACAAAGGCAGGCAGAACTGAGTAATAGAGATTCCTAATAATATCATTTGTGTTTCTGGATCCATCTATGCTGAATCTATAATTACATTGAGACATTTATTTCCTCTTGGTTAAGTCATTTAAATTAGTTTTTGTTGCTTGCAATTGAGAGCTCTCACTAATACCACTTTTTTCTATACTAACTCTAATGAAACTCAGCAGCCAACTTTTGAATGCATCCGGAGATAGGGCCCTCACTATTTTGTGATGCAATTCATTTCTTTTTTGATGATTCTGAATGTTAGACAATTTTACACTGATTCCAAATTTATCTCCTCTCATTGGTCCTCTATGTGTTATCAAGGGCAACACTTGTAAGCGTTCATCTTTACCTGTCTTCTTGCCCTACATAAACTATGAGTTAATTATTGTGCTTCTGCTAAGTCGTCTGTAGCTAAACATACTTAGTCTATTCAAAGATCCTGGATGATTTTTATCTTTCTAGTCATAATCTTCTGGAACACAACAGTTGGTCAACATCTTTTTTTAAAAGTAGCATACTCATAAACCTAATATCTGTCACAAACCTAATATCATAAACCTAATATCTCTCACAGAGTAGAGAGGGATTATTATCCTGTTCTACTTGTAGGACTGACTATAAGTGAAATGCTGAAGGGGGGGGATATATATGGTGAAGATTTGGCTCCCACCCTGACCAGTGTGGCTCAGTTGGTTGGGCGTTGTCCCATGTATTAGAAGAGTGCCCATTCGATTACAGTCAGGGCACATGCCTAGGTTTCAGGCTTGATCCACAGTAAGGGGCATGTTTTGCTCTCACATCTCTCTCTCTCTCTCTCTCTCTCTCTCTCTCTCTCTCTCTCTCTCCTCCCACTTCATCTGTTTCAAAAAAAATAATCTTAAAAAAAAGACTTGGCTTCCATTTCTATTTTTACTTCTATTTTCATTATTCCACCCCTTCAGGATTTTTTTTCACCCCAGGGGTCCTCTTACCCTTTGTCCCCTTCTCTCTTACTCACCACTGCTGCCTCCACGCACCTCCATGCCACCCCCAGCCCCCAAGCTGCTCCTTGTTACAACAAACAGTAAGAAAAGAATTTGACTCTTATAGAGGGTGTCTCAAAAACATGAATACACACACTGAGTAATTATAAAGGCAGTGTTTATTAAAATACATTTAATTTTAAAAATTGAGCTATCAGCTGTTGAAGTGTGTTAACATTTTTCGGGGGGGACGCCCTGTATAAGTTTAATGTGCCATCTCTTCAGGAGTACATATTTTCATATCCGTAGATAAAGCCTTGTTTAATTTGAGTCAAAGAACAAACACTCCAACTGTGGACTTTTAGCTGTTGTTGAACCATATTGGGAAGGCGCGGTCTTGAAATGGTGTTTCAGGCCCCTACTTTGTTCGTAGACTCTTTGCCATCCTGCAGCCTCCAATAGCCTGCCCTCATGCCTACTCTCACATTCACAGCTTGCTTTTCTGAGCTGGTGACATCCGGTGACATTCCTTTTCTTAAAGAGGCAGAAACACTTCTTGTTCTCAATGGAGGACAGATTACAAAAACTTGAAAGTCGGCTTCATTTCTCCCATGAAATGCACAAGGCCCTCCCGTCACCGGGCGAGAAATGATGCCAATGTCCCAAATATTATCTGAGATAAGAATGAAGGTTACTTATTTTACACATTGCAATCCCTTTGCGATCATACATTTGGGTCATTTCAACCACAAAGTTCAACTCTTTAGATTTGATCAGTCAATCAATCCATCTGATACTACCATTTAAATGATGGCAATAGTACATCAGTACCTTTATTTTCATGTCAGAGATGTAGATTCTCTCTGGTTTTAGCATTCTTTTGATATTGCTAATAAGGGTTTTATGTCTGTTTGTTTTTGTGTGGTTGTTATATCCCAGAGACTAGCCCAATTTCTGGTTCTCCAGAAAAATTTTGCAATTTTTTATAAAACATTAGCCTGTAAATGAAAATATTCCAAGCAATATCACAAAGCTGTATAAAACTGCTGCTCAAAGTTTTAGTTCTTTAGCAAGTTTAATGGAGTTTTTCCATAAGGCCTATTTGTGAAGGAAAATTTATGATAATGCGGGCCCATCTTGTACTAAATCCTAGGATAGTCATTCTTAGTGGAAGCAGAAAGACTTCTTTATAATACGGCTTTTCCCTGCGTCAGTGTGCCTTAGAAGGAGACCACCAGGTCAGCATCATAGTGGCATCCCTGTGTACGCACACACATTGATTTTCTCAAGCAATGGTTGATTTTCACCGAGCTGGCTTCTCAAAAATCAAAATTTATTTTTCCTCTCGGTTGGTTTACGTGTTAAGAGTCCTTTCCAAATCACTTCCCAGTCTCTCTCCATGAAACCGCCACTGGTTCGTGGAAACGTAGGGTACTTGATGGAGTGAGATACAATGATAACTCCCTCTGTCTATTTTCTCTTTTGAATAAACAGGTCTTTTCTAAGGGCGCTGCTGGTGGTTTGATCCTTGGCAGTTTCTCTCCTCAAAAACGTGTCTTACAAGGGCAAGAGTAGAATGAGCACCTTTCAGAGCCCTTTCTGTTTGTTTAGTTTCTTGATTATATGAAGTGCATTAAAATCAGTCCAAGGCCCATTAACATAATTTTCATGCATGTTAGTTCTGGCAAAACACACTAGGCAGGAACTGTATGATAAATGAGATAAATAATTTTGATGGAGCAGTGAAATAAAATAAACTTTTGCTGTTTAAGAAAACAAACCATGACTAGTGGTGTGTGTGTGGATTAGTTTGTGTTGGGGTGGCATTCTGAGGGTGGCCTCGCATCCTTAGAACGTTCTGGGGAGAAAGAGCCGCTGTCTAAATCCAACAAGGTCTACTTGTAGCTTTAACACAAGACATTATGAAGCCCATTAGCCTTTATTCAGGGCTTGGTTATTCAGGCAATGGATTATGTGGGGGTCCCTGTTACTTCCTTTCCTTGGCTGCCTGTTCGCACTTTGCCTAAAGAATGGTCAAGGACAGACAGAAGATACAAAATTTGTATAAGTTCATATTAGAGTTATTAACACCTTGGGGAAGAAATTGTTGGGGGCTGAGTAGAATCTTTTTAACAAGTTTCATTTTGTACAGTTAGCAGTTTACAGGTTGTTGTATGAGCTGGCCATGCTGAAAGTATCTATCAGAGTTAGTAGTAGAATAAGGTTCATTGGGCCTTGGCCAAATACACAGCCTTTTTATTAGTTAGGCCTGGAAAACACTCTTCAAAAATGATACTACAGTCTGTGTGTCCCCTAGTCACGAAAGCTAGAAAGAACTTCAGCTGAGGCCTTGAGAGTTGGAGTTTTTTTCTTTTCAGATTTTTAAAATGGAAATAAGGTGAATTGTTTCACAGTGTCTATTGTTCTGATGTCATCTGGCTTTGTGTCATTGAGACCTCCTTCAGTGCAGACCAGTGTTTCTTAGATGAAAGAAGGAAAATTCCACGCAAGTACGTATGCCCTGGCAGAAGAAAGACGGTGAAATGATACTTGCGTATGTTTGGGATTTTCTTTTTACTCCTGAAAGACTGAGCAACTCAGCAGAAAGAAAGTAAAATTAATTAGATTATTGGGATGATTTCTGGATTTCACATGGCCTTGCCAATGCTGCCCGCATAGCACCGTTAATAACTGAACCAGTTACAGACCACACATGACAGGAAGCCCTTGAATTTCTGCTTTCAAACCCATGGAAAAGTATAGCACCATATATCTGCCACATCTATCCTGTCTGCGAGACAACACACCTTCTATACTAATAAAGTCCTCATCATCTCAATAGTCTGTAATGTTGATGCTGGGAAAACATGGCAGCATGGTTTTGGAGTTTTCTTAACTTTCCTGCAAAAAAAAAACACACACACACAGAAAAAAACATGGAGCGAATTGTATATAAATTACATTTCAATAAATCTGTAAAAAATATATGTCAGAGAAAATATATATATCAGAAAGCTCAGGATTCTGAATTATAGGGAAAAACCCAGAGCAACTAGATCATAAACCCAATATCCATGAACAACATATATTAAAAAAAAAAAAGAGGTGGGGGGGCGGACAAGGTAAACCAGAGAACCCTAAATATGAGCCAGAAGACCAGTACTTTTCTGGCATCTGTGTGAGAGAAAATAGAAGGATGCTACGGGGCTGGATTTGGTAAATACGAGAATGGGAGAACCCATAGTAGATGAAACTGGGAACTAAAGGAGGTCAATTTAATAACAACAGCTGAGATGGTCAGGTGTTTGCCCACCTCAGTTGCTGATGATACAAGTTTCCCATGTTAAGGCTTAAAATGACTGGATCAGTGTAACCTCTGGGAGCTCTTAAAACTTGACCCACCAGGGCGTTCTCCAGCATAGTGTATCACACTGAGGAGATGAAGAAAAGAGAAAATTCATATAAAAGTGGGTGAGTGGGAAAACCAGAGCCAGAAAATATTAGAGAGAAAGCTGCTGGTCTGTGTGTGCAGCAGATTTTAATTTTAGAACAGTTTTAGATTTACAGAAAAACTAAGAAGACAGTCCAGAGTTCCCACATATTCCCCACCCAGTTCCCCTTTTATTAACTAACTTCTTTAAATCTGTATTAGTATACAGTAGTTATAATTAATGAATCAATATTAATACGTTATTATGGATTTACGTCCATACTTTATTCAGATTTCCTTAATTTTTACCTAATCTCTTTTTGTGTTCCAGGGCCCATCTAGGACACCACATTACATTTAATTCCTTAGGAGAAATAGGAGGTGAAAAAGAGAAAAAAATTAAAGTTCAAAAAGAAACAATGAAAGAAATAAAAAAGATTCAAGACAATGAGAGAGATATTTGAAAATATGCAGATAAGAAGAGTCCCTAAAGAAGAAAACGGATGCATATCTCCTTGGCCTTCTCTTGGCTATAACAAGGTCTCAGACTTTCCGTGTTTTTTTTTTATGACCTTTGCAGTTTTGAGGAGTGTTTGTCAGGTATTTGTAGCTGCCATATATATTTTTAAACAATCTACGAAAACAACAGAGAGGGCATCTCTGTGAAATTAGAAAAGTCTTGTGAACCAAGACTCTTCCTAAAAGTTCAGGAAAACTAATTTTACATGAAAAATTGGCATCAGAAAATTTTTGAGGTTAAATTCTATATAAAGTTACTTTAAGAAAAATGAGGATTGAGAACAGATATAGGCAATAAAATATACCAGAAAGACAGGTGTGAAAATGATAAAACTATAATATACTATGTTTTTAGAAAAGCAAAGTATTTTAAAATAATTATTCAAAACATGAGAAAACAACAATTTGAAAAACTCAGAAGTCAGGGAATGGGCACCAAAAATAATCTATACTAATAAAAGGTAATATGCTAATTAGACCAGATAGACTGGACGTCTTCTGGATGTCATTCTGGACATCCTTCCTGACAAAGCCGGGGCCTGGGTGGCACCACCCGGGCTCCCAAGTGCCTGTGACTGGCCAGAGGGAGGGAAGCCCAGGTCCAGGTTGTCTGTGGTAGGCCAGAGGAGGGAAGCCTGAGTCCCAGGTGTGAGGGCTGAGGCAGAGGCAGTTAGGGGTGATCAGGTAGGCAGGCGAACAGTTATGGGTGATGAGGCAGGCAGGCAGAGTGGTTAGGGGCGATCAGGCAGGCAGGCAGGTGAGTGGTTAGGAGCCAGCAGTTCTGGATTGTGAAGGGGATGTCTGACTGCTGGTTTAGGCCTTAAACTGGCAGGGATTGGGCCTAAAGACGCAGTTGGACATCCTCTTAGGAATCCCGAATTGTGAATTTTGTGCACCAGCCTCTAGTTTAAAATAAAAAAAACCAAAGGCCAGATTAGAAAAAAATGAAAGAGTGAATTAACATATAATTCCTTAAGAGAAATAGGAGGTGAAAAAGAGAAAAATTAATAAAGTTCAAAAAGAAACAAAGAAGAAAGAAAAAAAATCAAGATAATGAGAGAGGAATTTGAAAATAGACAAAGAAAAGAAAATATGCAGGTAAGTCCCTAAAGAAAAAATAATCGATGCCCAGGAATACAAAATTTCAGAAAATGTTTCCGAAATATAAAAAAATTTAAAACAACATTTCAAAAAGAACACTGTGCTCCTTTGAGTATGACAAACACCAAGAAAAATCTTGTAAAATTACTGAACTTTAATAAGAATCCTAATTCTTTGTGTATAGGCAAAGAAAACATATGACATTTAAGGAAAATCCAATTACATTATCATCAGACTTTACAAGAGCAATGCTTTATGACAGAAGAAAGTGGTATAAAATACTTCAGACACTCAAAGAAAGAAAATGTGTGCCAAGGTTTTGTATCTAGCAAAGCTGACTTTCAAATAAAAAGGCACAGAAACTTGGAATCTACATAGAATGACTTTAAATATTGTCCCATGAACCCTGTAGAAATCTCATTACCCTAGATTTGTATTGGAATACCAGCAGGAACTTATGAGATGTGGTATTTATTTTTTAAAAATATATATGCATCTCTGGTGGAATTCCCTAGCTCTGCTCACTGAAAAGAACTGGAAATAATAATCAATTCAGAAACAATGGATATCCTTAGGACCCAGATGTGGTCTTGAAAATCAAGCTCCTCTGAAAGAAATCAGGATTTATTGGAAAAGGGCTGATCCCAAGACATACAAGATGAGCCTGGGGTGTCTTGTAATACCAGATAGCAAAGAAGTTATCTAAGACCAGTAGGGCCATGTCAACCGGACTCTTGAAGACAGTATTTCCATTGACCAATTTGAGCTTGAAAATGGATAAGAACTCCAAAGGTTTGACATCCATCAAATACATTTAAATCTGTGAGTTCATCTATATGTGTGTGTGTGTGTGTGTGTGTGTGTATACTTATATATTACACTAGTTGGTCACCCTTTGAAGAGGGACCAATTCATTAAAAAATGAGCAATTAAAGGGGAAGAATTGAGCATTTATGAACTCTGCCTTTGTGAATCACACCCCTAGGTATCGCCTCATAAAATTATAGCTAACAAGGACAACAAAAACCCTATAAAATGATACAGTTCGAATGTCACAATTTTGTAACTCCTAATGAATGAATAGATCCAGGCATTAAATCAGTGGCTGCTTATATAATAAAAAGAGAGAAAAACCAGATGTTATATGCTTCTTGATGGAAAAACACAACACCACCCAGAACTTTGCCAAACAGAGTCTGATCCAGTCTCAGGATCTGATGGCCCATTTGCAGGAAATACCAGGGATGGAGGAACATAATGAACTGCAGGCACCAACTGTATGCAATCAGCAAACTCCAGCCTGTGAGAAACTATGGTTAAATAGCCTGGTGCTTTTTTTTTAAAAGATAAATTATAGGAAAAAAAATTAAGGCATAGAGGATAATTGGTAGATTAAAAGAGATTGAAAATTTATATCAGATTTTAAAGATGAGCAAAATTAAATGACAATGCCTTAGGACAGACACTTTTGTGATACAATCAGAGAGAATCGCAAGGAAATGATTGCTCTTAATCTCAGGATAGTGGTTATTTCTGGAGGGAGGAAGGGGCTGTGATGGGCTGTGACCTTCACCGGTGGCTGGCAAAGTTCTATTTCTTGACCTGAGTGGTGGTCACAGGCTCTCCCCCTGATAATAACCCACTACAACTTTCTTTTGTTTTTGTGGGGGTTTTCTGTTATTTGTGTTTTATTTTACATTTATAAAGGTGTTTTTTTTTTTAAATTAAGTTTTTTAAAAGGTGTTTCTAAAGAACTATTCTTGATTTTGAGTTCCTTGAGGATCCTGATGAAAATACCCCCCAGAAAAACGTACCAACATCTGAATACTTCTTGTAGAGTCAGGGGACCTGTGTGGAGTTCTGGCACCCTCTCGCTAGCCCCACCCCCTGGGATCCAGATGAAGAACTCCTGTTTATTTTTTAAAAAAATATATTTTATTGATTTTTCGCAGAGAGGAAGGGAGAGGGACAGAGAGCCAGAAACATTGATGAGAGAGAAACATCGGTCAGCTGTCTCCTGCGCACTCCCCACTGAGGATGTGCCCACAACCAAAGCACACGCCCCTGACCAGAACCGAACCCAGGACCTTCCAGTTCGCAGGCTGACGCTCCATCCCCTGAGCCAAACCGGCCAGGGTGAACTCCTGTTTAAAATACGTTTTTCTCAGAGGAAGAATACGTTGAATGCAGACAAAATCACCATGAGCTGCAGTGCTCTCTTTGTTTTCACATAAAAAGGGAGTTCTTAAAGTTCGAGTCTGTGCATGAGCTGCAAGGAGCCTGAGAAGCCCCTGGAATAGCGTGACACACTTTTGTGTGCATATATGAGAATTTTCCTGGGGAAAGTATTGACATGCTTTTTATCAGTTATCAAAGCGGTTGGGACCTCCAATGGTCAGGAGTCCGTGAGAAGAGCACTGGGAGAAGCCGTGTGTCCCCCCTGCGGCTGGACCATGGCGGTGGCAGAGGGTGCTTCCTACCTTCAGCCACCTGGGGAGAAGGTCCCACTTTCTGGACCCCAGTGGCCGATCTGTGTCCTCACCCCCACGCTGTCCCCAGTAGTAGGATTGGGCCACGGAAGGAGCAGAGGGTCCCCAAACTCCAGACACGGCTTTGCTGTATCTGGGGAAACAGGGGCCTGCCTCTGTCTTTCCGTCTTAGAACAGTGAGCCTCTGGGTTTCCAGGTATCAGAACCATCCGCAGTCTTTCACAGACCTGCTGCCACTTCCACTACCATTTCCTTTGTGTTTTCTTCTTCCATAAAGTGGCGTGTAAAAAGTGATGTGTGTGGATTTACAGCCCGCACCCCCATGCTCTTAAGTTTATTTAAAAATGGAAATGACTGTGAAGTGGGTTCATAGTGGTAATTACATTTTCATCCCCAACGCGTTTCTCACCGTGAGACCATCAGGGCATCCCCCCGGAGGTGCTGACTCAGAGGTCTTGGAGAGGCCTTGGGGTTCTGTAGGTCAACGAACTTCCTAGGAGATTCTCATGCAGAGTAACGTTTGAGAACTCCTGCATCAGTAAAGATGTCTTCCACGTACCACTTAAAGGAGTGCGTGCACATCACACTTTGGGAAACATTAGATTTAGAACTTCAAGTGCCCAGGCTTTGAAGAAAGAAGGCTTGTATTGGTTCTTGGCTCTAATACTTTTCTTTCTTTCTTTTTAAATATATTTTTATTGATTTCAGAGCGAAAGGGAGAGGGAGAGAGAGAGAGAAACATCAATGATTAGAGAAGCATTGATTGGCTGCCTCCTGCATGCCCCACACTGGGTATTGAGCCCGCAACCCAGGCATGTGCTCTGGCTGGGAATTGCCCATGACCTCCTGGTTCGTAGATCAACCTTCAACTGCTGAGCTATGCCGGCTAGGTGCTCTGATATTTTTCAATGGTGTGTGAAAGCAGCTAAGTTCCTATTTCCTCATCTTTAAAAGGGGTAGGAGAAAACTGACCTCATAGGATTTTCGTCAGAACGATATGAAGTTCTGTTGATAATAAAGTATGAACCTAGAGAACACACCCTAGGCCCTCTCCCAGGGCTTCTCTGTATTCCGAATGTTAGTCTAGGCTCAGCACGGAATTGTTACATAATCTGAGGCAAATCATTCAACTTACTTGAAAAGGTTTTGTTTTTGATCTATTAAACAGTGATAACCTTTTATTTTATTTCCTACCAACCCTCTAGGAAATTCAGGGCAACAAGCCCTGCCCAGTCTTGGAAACTGGTGATCACTGAGAACCGCCCAGGCTCTGCTGGGAGCAACGGGACCCTGGAGGGAACCCTCACCTTGACCCCATGCAGTTTCATGAATGCGCAGGCAGCAAGCAACGCCTTCGCTCCTTCTGACCGTGAGTATGTGCTGCACAAAGCCTATATTGAAAAGAGCCATTGCTTTCCTACCTCTAAATAACGATCACACATCATTCAGCCTTTCGTCACTTGAACACAAAGTTGTGTTAAAACAGTCTAAATGAATTGGCCATTTATCTGGACATTTCAGATCCCGAAACACCCAGTAGACACTGACTAGTTAGACCATTTGGGGTCACTAAAGTTTTTCTTGAGGCGTCCAGAGTACATCTTTGTTTACATGTCAATGATGTTGAGAGTACAAAGAACAAGCGTTAAAATGTGAGAGCTCATATGTTCACGAAAATGCCAAGCTTACCTCATTCCGAGTGTAGTTAGTTCTGAGTAGTTTTAGGGGCAAAAGGCAGTCGTTTTAGGGAAAAAGAATTGATGGTTACCTATTAGGAGCCTGGGCAGATACCTGTGGCTGTCTGCTTTTCATGAGGATGGAAATCATTTAGTTCTTGGGCCAAGCATAACATTCCTTTTATTATTCCTTTGAAGTGAAACTTAATTCTTTGTGTATGTTTTAAAAATATGGGACCTCAAAGTGAAAGTCTCACATTAAGTGAAACATGAGACAGCTTAACTATTGATGATCATAATACGTAGGTGATGTAGGTGTCCAGATGATGGCTTGAGAATCTGGGCTGGGTGTATTGGTGGGAAAGCCTTGCCAGAAATCTGTTACATTATTACTGATTTTAATAGAAGGCTAAATTTATGTTGATAAGAAACAGAATTTAAAGAGAACTCCTTTACTATATAAGTGCTTTAAAAATGTATATTAGTTGATTTGTTGTCTTTGAAACTTAAATTAAAATGTCTATTAATATTCACTTATAAATATCAAACTTTGTAATGATTCTCTTTCTAGACTATCTTTTATTCTACTACTAGTGGCCTAGTGCATGAATTTGTGCACATTGAAAGGAAATTAATTAGAAGAAATATTTTAATATCACTATTCACCCTTTCTCTCTAATAGATGTGTCAGAGATGAAAGAAAATTAGTAAAATGTACATGAAAATAATATGTAAATTGATTAATAAATAACACCATGATATAACAACAAATATTTTCTATGAAATTTTTACTGTCAGAATCTTTGTTTATCATTATTTTTTAAAAATATGCCAGATATTCTGAACAATTTATATCATTTGGACAAATTTTACCTTTGCTGCTACATCGGGTAAATTTTCCATCAGATAGTTTTTCATCAAAGAAATTCAGTGATAGACAAAATTGACACATAACAGTCATTCCACCACAACTATGTTTGATAATTGCATCCTCATTTACTTCATTTTTGCTGTGAAGGCAGTTCCTACCAGTATTGGTAGTTCTTGTTGATGACAGTTTTTCAGACATATTCTGTTGACAACTCTGCTTTCCTTCGGCCACAGAGGTACTTGTGCCAATAGTTGGTGTTTTGACACATTCTGTTGACTACACCAGCTTCTTTTGGCTATAGAGGTACAATTGGGGCTGGCCTGCCTGGAAGGGACCACAGGAGGGCATCAGGGAGTATCTGGCTCCATCTCGCCCTGGCAGCCCCCACTCTGTCCCCAGCCTCACAGCTCCAGCTCATGCCCCCAGCCTCGAAGAATCTCCAGCCCCACCTGGGACCCCACCTTGGCCTTGTTCTGCCCACTCACCTGCTCTACCATTCTGCCACAGTCCGACTCTTATCCATTGGGGCCCATCGGGGCCCACTGCCAGCACTGTGTCACTGATACTCGCCATGTTCCACATCACCCCCTGGTGGTCAGCATATGTCATAGTGAGCAATCAAATCCTGGTCTCCTGGTTGAACTCCTGAGGGGACAATTTGCACATTAGGCTTTTATATATAGAGATTCCTATACATGTTCCTTTTCTACCATGGAAAGACAAAGGAAACACCAATAATGTGATAAAAACACAGTGAATTTAGATATTGGTGAATGGACACACTCAATCAGAGCTGTCTGCTACTCATTCTAATGGAAAATTTACACCTACCTAATCATTTTTCAATATAGAAATTAAGAAATGGGGGCGTCATTCTGATGACATTGCAAATTCTAAAACAACCTAAGATATGATCAATCTGTTGCAAGGTGAGTTCAGGCATGGACCAACTGGACACCTAATTGGAATGCTGAGAGTTCCTAGGTAGTCTAGGTGAATCTAGCTGACATACCACTTCTTACCTGCATTGATTATTCCAGTCCCACAGTTTGAAAGAACCTGCTGGTAGATCATTGACTGTGGAAACATGTTTTAGCTGAGGAGAGATGATCTGGGCTGGAGATCCGTGAAGTTACAATGTAAATCACTAGGGAAGCTTTCAGCGGACCAGGGTATTCACTGGTAATACGTTGCTGTCCCTAACACTTTTATCAGAAGAAAGCAAGTTCTATAATATAGTTCCTCCAAACAACATAAAGGCTCTGAAACTCAATCCACCCTATGTTGAACTGGGATTGCCCAAGATGGTAAGACACCTCAGACTCACTCATAGTCCTACCTAAATGTTGGAGGTAGTTATGAAATATGAGACAGGATAGATTGAGCTCATAGTCCAAACTATAACCGACATTAAACTGTAAGCAGTAGCTTGCGTGTGTAAAAGCCACCCAGGAGCTTATTTAAAATGTACATTCTAAGATCTGAGTTCCACCGATTGTGATTCAGGAAATCTGGAGACGCATGGGAACACCTTAACGAGCACTCCAGACTATCCCATGCTGGTGAGCCCTCGCCCACTTTTCAGGAAGAACTACTTTAAGGAATCACGTACTTGTCATGAGACTATTCTCTGCAGATACTGCTACACAATATAGGGGAGGCAGAAAAACAACGAAGGCGAAATTTAAAAGCCCATTCACAAATGATTCCTTAACACGCCTGAAATCTGGAGAGGGACAGGTTGGGGAATTAGCAAGAATGGCCACTAATTGCTGTTGTGTCCCCAGTGAAAATCAGTCAGAAATGTGAGAAATAGTTTCCCATCTCCTTTGAAAGCTCGTCTTTAGATATCTGCCCTTCTCCACCAGAACTCACTACTATCCTCCCAATATGCTCTATCCACAGAGGTTCAGCCCAGTGCCTGACATCATGGAAAACTGAAGCATACAGGCTTATTTGAAAGTGATGAACATTTCAAAGAAAGGCAATCCACCCTAAGTTAGAACCCAGCAGTTCTTTCCTTGTGCTCATTGGGACAGGTCGAGAGACCTTCCAGGAATTTTTGGTAACAGAATCTCCTCCTCTCCCCCTACCCTTTTAAGGCGCATTTGCTGTGAGTTGTCAGATTGAGTTGATTTGTGGGGAGCAGGCAAATAGGCTGCTTGCTCTTCCTGTTGTGCTGAGAATCTCCTCAGGACTTCTATGGAACTAAACTCTTTCAGTTAATTAATGAAAATAATAAACAGCTGTTAATCTCAGAGCACCTGGCCCTCCTTTGAAGTTTTTCTAGACTCTAAATGGTAGAAAATTGTATGAAATAAAGAAGCTAATTCTAGGGAGATTCCTCGCTAGACAAGGTAAGACACAGACGGGAATATATCTGATGTTTTGCCAAGAGCTATCTTTTAACTCTTTTTTTCCTCCTGGCCTTAGTGCTTAGGTGAAATAGGCCACCCTATGAGTCTAAAGACGGAGGACATTTGCTGATGGCTGTACAAGAGAGTTGTAATTGCTGTTTTTAACTTCATAGTGAAGACACTAGATAAAATTATTTTACAGCTAACATTTTTTAAAAGTTTTCTGTTAAACAGTGTTCCTTAAACTGTGGTGTGCATACAGATCTCTTGGAAAGCTTGTACAGATTTAATAATGTGAGGTTGAGCCAGAAATTCTGCATTTCTGACAAGCTCCCAAGCAATGCCAATACTGCTAGGATAGGACCCGTGCTTTGAGTAGTAAGGTATTACCGGGCTTGTGGTAAGTAAATAGGGGTTTAAGATTTTTTGATTTATAGCACTCTTTTCAGTTCGATAATGTCGTCTCTCTAAACAAAATAAAGACTCTGACTACCAAGCATTTCACACTTGTGTGTCTTTATCCCATAACTTTTGTGGAACATGCCTGATGTGACCATTGTAATACCAGCAAATGATATCAATATATACCTTCAGTTTGTACCACGATGCAGTCTGCTGCCGTGAAACAAAATGACAGGCCCTACAAGTTTTAAATGGTCAAATATACGATTTTCAACAGGTTTTCCTGTCATTGATGTGTGCAGAAGAATTACAGAAATGCGTGCCTTCCACAGAACTTCTGGTAAAGAATACTATAGTTGTTGCTCTTCAAACAATTGAACTTTCACTGAATTCTCTTTGATCTCTGGGGTCTCAGAAGGAGCTTGACTTGTCCAGCTTTCTCACAAAATAATGCACTAAAAACCACGGAAGTAAGTATCCTCATCACAGCATTCTGCTCACCCCCTTTCTACACTGGAAATTTAAACCAAAGAGATCAGTGTGGGAAGGTATTTTAGTCAATGCCCAATTCTTCTGCATGAATTTATCCTGTATGGGATATTTTAGAAATATAAATACACATATGTTGAAGAAACAGGGATATGTGATCAGAAGTGTGTTTTGTACATTCCAATGACTTAACATATTCAAACAAAACTTGAAATTGGATAAGGCAGTTCCTATTGTGAGAAGTAGGTGAAGGGGCAGCTGGAAGGGTATAGTGAAATGAACAATCATTTTGCTCTCTATTCATAATCTATTTTTCTTGGATGAAAAAAAATCATAGTTTTAATAGAGGTAGCTCTCTAAAGTTGTAAACTTTTGTAGGGGGAGGATGCCACTCTAATCTAAGCACAAGTTAGGAGAATGAAAGCCATTTCTTTGAAATCAGGAATTAGAACTATTAGAGAAGAAGTTTTGCTCATGAATAATGAAAAACAAAATAAAATGATTGTGCTTAAGAAACTAAAGTATAAAGAGTTAAGAGGCTAAGTCAATGAAAGAAAAATACCACATGTCCTCACTCATCTATGGATAATAATAACCATTATAAACTGGTGAACAAAAATGGATACAGAGGCAGAGCAGCATCAAACAGACTGTCAAATTACAGCAACAAGGACAGGAACATTGGGGGGGGGGGTAACAGATCAGCCAAGGGACTTTGGTGCATGCATTTAAGCATAACTAATGGACACAAAACACTG
>PVJC01032390.1:0-20002 GCA_004026665.1 Murina feae
ATGTGCATAAAATAATGATAGGTAAAATATTTCTAAAACCTGAGAAATATAAAAATACATAATTAGATTCATATAAGCTCATACTATCTACCAAGTTTTCAAAAATAGATAAATTTGAATAACCCAAAACCAGTAAATGTTACTTGTTTTATACTAACCCAGTGAACTAAAATTACTTCCAATCATTCTCTGATGTCAAAAAACAAACAAAAACTAAAAAAAATGAACACAAATTTTAGTTGCACAAATCACCTTGATTATGTTATATCAATTGCAAGATCATTTTTTATAATAAACACTAATCATTCCCCAGAAATTTTACCCACTTTAATCCCAACACTAAGTGGATAACATCTGGTCCACCTACTGTTTTGTTTTTTCCAGCTAATTTAATATGAGATTATTGATTAATGAAAATAGGTCAACCATGAAAATTTATTACTTTTAATGGTTATTGCTCCTCTGAAATTAAAGTCACAAAAACAAACATGTTATGTTTACCAAATTAGGGGACAGGGTTGATCTAAATATGAGAGAGAGAGAGAGAGAGAGAGAATATGAATGAATATGAGACAGAAAGACTTTCTCAATGGCCCTTGAGAAAATCCTTTTGAGCAGAGACTGAGACACAATAGACCAGAAGTTTGTTGTTTCTCAATCGAAAAGGAGCAGGATATATACCATTTAAATAGAAAAGAGAGTGGTGAATAGATAATAGTATGAATTGTAGAAATAATATACATTTTTATTAGTAAGCTAGAGACACAGGCTCTGTTGGTTTAAGTATTGCAGTGAGACTTAAAAATGACTCAAGAAGATTACAGCTTATAGCACTTTATTTGGACCTGACACTTGCTATTGATTCACAAGTAAGGCTCAGTTTTGGGTCCTAGCTAATAATATTTAGACAAGTTTAATCAACATAGCTTTGCTGGATGTACACATTGTTTTAAACAGTTGTTTTTTTAAAAAAGACAAAATGAGGTGCTCCTACCGTCTTTCAAGGCATAAAATGGTCTCCTCATGGGCTTTGACTGTTTTTTTTCATTTTATTATTTTGTTTGTTTGTTTGTTTTTGCTTATATATCCACTAGAGGCCTAGTGCACGAATTCATGCATGGGTAGGGTCTCTCGGCCTGGCTGGTGATTGGGGCCCATGGGGGCCGGCCCGTGAGGGTGCAGAAGGTTGGCTGGCTGGAGGTAGGGGCCATGGGAAGTTAGTTGGTTGCCCCAATCAATCAGGACCGATGGGGCCAACCATCCAGGGGGATGGACCACAGGAAGTTGGCTGGCCACGGGAGGTTGGCTGTGGGAGTACACTGACCACCAGGGGGCAAATACTGCATTGAGTGTCTGCCCCCTGATGGTCAGTGCACATCATAGTGACCAGTTGTTTGGTTGTTCGGTCACTTAGGCTTTTATGTATATACTAGGGGCCCGGTGCACAAAAATGTGTGCACTCGGGGGTCCCTGCTCTTGGCCTGTGCCCTCTCGCAGTCTGGAACTCCTCAGGGGATGTCCACCTGCTGGCATGCCTGGCCAGCCAGGGTGAGGGCTGATGGCTGTTTGCAGGCTGGCCAAGCCCCCCCAGTGGAGACCCTCACCCCATGGGAGTGTGGCCAGACAGGGTGAGGGGCTGAGGGCCATTTTCAGGCTGCCCACAGTCCCTTCAGAGTTCAGGCCCCTACTGGGGTACCTGGCCGGCCTGGGTGAGGGGCTGAGGGCCGTTTTCAGGCTGCCTACAGCTCCCATTGACCCAACATCCCAGTGAGGCTGGCTGGAATCAGGTTTATGGGTTTATTTATCTTCTATAATTGAAACTCTGCTTTGAGCGGAGGCCTAGGCAGGCAAGGAAACCTCCTGTTTGCTTCAGCTCTGTGGCTTCTATAATTGAAACTATGTTGCCTTGAGCAGAGGCCCAGATGGCTAAGGCAGGCAGTTGCAACAGAAGCCTCCTGTTTGCTCTAGCTCCGTGGCTGCGACCATCTTGGCTGGGTTAATTTGCATACAGTCTCTCTGATTGGCTGGTGGGCTTGGCTTAGGTGTCTCTCAATGATGGTTAATTTGCATATTACTCTTTTATTAGATTAGATAGATAGTTACACCCCTTTGTAATGTTTCAGTATTCAGACTACATAGGGAGAGTATTTAAGTAATAGCACTTGTCATACAGAAAAGCTGATTAAATAATCTACACCTATTAAAGAGTAACATGCAAATTGGTGTCATTCCACTACACCCACCAGCCAATACAGTGATATGCAAATTAACCCAACAAAGATGGTGGTTAATTTGCATACACAGGCACGGAGCGCAGACTGAAGACTGAAGACAGTGTAGAAGGAAGCCAAGTGCTGCAGAAAGGAGCAAAGCAGCAGAGAAGGGAACAGAGGCGAGGCAGCAGAGACGGGAGGAAGCGCGGCACCTGAGGTGGGCTTCTCTCCCTTTGCTGCTTTGCTCTGGCTCAGGAAGCCCTATTCTTGCAGGAATAGGCCAAGGAAGCTCTATTCTTACAGGAATCTTCCTGCAATGGGCCTCTAGTAATAACATAATAGATATGTCTTTATGTTTCATACTAGAGGTTCGGTGCACAGAAATTTGTGCCCTCAGGGGGGTCCCTCAGCCCTGCCTGTGCCCCCTCATAGTGTGGGACCCTTCGGGGGATGTCCACCTGCTGGCTTAGGCCTGCTCTCCAGGCAATCAGGTCTAAGCTGGCAGTCAGACATCACTCTGGCAGCCCGGGAGTCCTCGGGGGATGTCCACTTGCTAGCAGGAGCAAGCTTAAGCAGCAGTTGGACATCCTTAGTGCTGCTGAGGAGGCAGGAGGGGCTCCCACCATCACCACTGCTGTACTGGAAGCCATCAGCCTAGCTTGTGGCTCAGCAGAGCTCCCCCTGTGGGAGCGTATTGACCACCAGGGGCATCTCCTGCATTGAGTGTCTGCCCCCTGGTGGTCAGTGTGTGTCATAGTTACCAGTTATTTCCAGTGGTTCTCCTGTTAGGGTCAATTTGTATATTACCCTTTTATTATATAGTATTATTATATAGGATAGGGACCAGCTGGTAGGCATTATTAGTACCAAATACAAGAGATCATTTGAAATCTAAATGTCCATGCTAGAAACCATTGTAGATAATATAAAATAATAAAATGTATATTTGATCTTCAGAAAACCTATATAAGTTCAACCTAATGCAAGATAATTGTCAAAATATTACTGTTACTCAAGTTACAAGTAAGAGGAGGGTAATAAAGGGAATTCTGTGATCCAATAAGTTTTAGAATCATCTGGCTAATTCACCTGATACATGCTATTTTATTAAAATCTTCGTAGATACTTCAATATGCCTAAGTTTGCTCTTAAGCTCTAAGATAGAGACATGAGATATAGTATTTTAAAAACTTATTTGACTAAGAAATTATATTTCTAAAAATAGCTTATAGGACAATTACACTAAAAAAGCACGCTTCAGAAAAATCTGGCCTAATTTCAATTAACCTTATGTGTGTGTTTTTCAAAGCCCTGCAAATCTTGAGTTCCTTTTATCCAAAAATAAAATAAATGTGCCCCAAAGGAAATGCTTTATTGTATTCACAGATCTTTCAATGTTTTGATGGTAATTAAAACATTTATTTGATAAGAAGTAACCAGAGGAGCTCTAGATATATGGAGAAAAGTGTAGAGAATATTCATACAAGACTGGTCTTTGTCCTTGGTTAGTGCTCAGAAGAAGTAAGGTATTAAATAGTGGTATCTTCTTCCCACATTTCCTAAGTGAAACATGCTTCATACCCGTTAGGATGATTTTTCATAGTGTTGTGTTGTGTGTTACTGATATAGATGGGTCAGGTGTGTGTGTGTGTGTTGTGATATGTTTTTGAACCTTTGATGAATCTAAACAGTGAGTTCCACAAGGAAAAATAGTAGCTGTTATAATTTTTTTCCATATAGCATGCTTTCTGTATAACATATAACTTTGTTTGCCTCTAAGAAAGAAGAGCTTCAAAATAAAAAAAGTACTTAAATCGCTTCATCTAGCTCCTTTTCAAATCAGTATTTGTATTCTACAATTGAACAGATCACTTACCTATGACATATAACTCAATAAATATTTATCCACTCCTTAATATGGTTAGGAAATAGGCTAAGTGCTAAAGTATCTTCTATTACCACTGCCCATTTATCAAGGAGCTCAAAAAATTGAAGCACAATTTACTTCCTAATGCAGAGATAGTTTGAATTTAGTATCTTCAATTAAGAGGCCTAAACAACTGTGAAAAAAGTTACTGCTGCAAAAGCACTTAGGTGACTGAGGGCTCTTTGCTTGATCAAGAGAAATTAAGGCATTTATTTGCCCTTAACCACCTGGAGAGCAATAGATCAGAAGTGTAATTACCAAATAGATAGAGACTTTTGGTTTTCTTTCCAGGTGCACAACAAGAAATGAATGTCAATTTCAGCACAAGGCTTAGGGGTTAAATATAAAGAACAGCTTACAAACATTTCAGCCACTGAAGGACATATGCATGTCACACCAGATTTCAGCTACAGGGTGGGGGCTCAGGGGTGATTCTGGGAATAAAGAAAAGACCATGCGAGAGATGAGGGTGTGAGTGGAGATGGGAATAGGTTAAGGTAGGTCAAATTGCAAATGAGTAAGAGTGAAAGCAAATAAAAGTAATGAGTGAAGTGAGGTTCAATTTTAATAACAGTGCATCAGCAAAGGAATGGAGTTTAATGATATTTAAGAATGTGTTATAAGGATCTGGGTCAAAGATCCTTGCAGTACTAATACACAGTATTTTCCATGTGAAATCTGCTATTCTAAATTTTCTATATAAAATAATATTTTACATATTTATGCATACATTAAAATCTGTGCATAACACATATATGTATGCATACTTATAATAGGAAGTAGAGACTATCATTTTCCCCACCTGAGGGACCAGGAACTGAATCACTGTGAGGTTGTCACTTCTCAAAGTCTTTGAGCTAAAGACAAAGGTAAGGATTTAATCAAAGCAATCTGGTCACAGCATCTGGGCCTTCATCAAATGCTGTACTATTTATCTTAATATAGCCCCTGTAGTGTGGGTTCAGATTATTGTACAAAAAGAAACTGAGCCCATAGACAGAGCTGAGAATAAGTGGACAAACTAAGCTATTTCCTAAGGATTAGCTAAGAAATTATGGATTGCTTGATTATGTATCGGTTTTATTTTTAAATCAATATAGAAATATCCTTATACCTGTAGGAATAAGTAGCCCAGATACAGAGAGTGTCTTTAAGGAGCTTTGCTTGAATTTTACTTGCCAATTGTAAAGGAAGGCTACTAATTGACGATAGACTATGGCTAAGAGTTGCCACAGAGGATTCCCTGAAAGAACACGCAGCACTCTCCTTCATGCTTCTATTGCCCGGTGGTCCCTCAATCAAATCAAGAAAGGGCTGGATATAATCAGCCTTCTCAAATGCTCCCGCTTCTTACCACATGGCAACTATAAATCTCTGGGAAGGATTTGGACTATTTTTATATATTCCCTTTTCTACTTCCTCATGATTAAAGAAATAGATGGTCTTTATATTACTACTAGGGGCCCAGTGCACAAAAATATGTCTGCTCAGGGGGTCTCACAGCGTAGCCTGTGCCCTTTTACAGTCTGGGACCCCTCGTGGGATGTCCACCTGCTGGCGTGCCTGGCCAGCTTGGGTGAGGGGCTGATGGCTTTTTGCAGGCTGGCCAAGCCCTCCAGTGGGGATCCTCCCCACATGGGGATGTGGCCAGCCTGGGTAAGGGGCTAAGGGCCATTTTCAGGCTGCCCACAGCCCCTTCAGGGTTCGGGTCCCTAGTGGGATACCTGGCCAGCCTGGGTGAGGGGTTGAGAGCTATTTGCAGGCTGGCCACAGCTCCCATTGACCCAAGGTCCCAGTGAGACCACTGGCTGAAAGCAGGTTTCAGAGGTTTATTTATCTTCTATAATTGAAACTTTGTTGCCTTGAGTGGAGGCCACAGCCTGCCTAGGCAAGCAACGAAGCCTCCTGTTTGCTTCAGCTCTGTGGCTTCTATAATTGAAACTTTGTTGCCTTGAGTGGAGGCCACAGCTGGCATAGGCAGGCAGTTTCTCCATCACTGGCCTCCTGTTTGCTCTAGCTCTGTGGCAGCAGGCTGCCATCTTGGCTGGGTCAATTTGAATATTGTCACTCTGATTGGCTGGTGGGCATGGCTTGGTTGGTGGGCATGGCTTAGGTGTAACAGAGTGAGGCTTATTTGCATATTACTATTTTATTAGATTAGATCTTGTAAAATGACTAATAAACAAATGATAAGGCAGTTAAGAAAATGTACAAACCTTACTGAAGCAGCAGAGTCAGAAACAGAACACTGAATTTATAAATTATCCATCTCTTACCCAAGTCAGAAAACACATTTTTGCTAGAACTATGTTATTTTTATTATTCTGGAGCTTAATACAAAACACAGTATCAACCACTACATTTTGTATATCATTAGCAAAGTTTCAGAAGAAGGCATGAAAGGACATGTATTGGGTTTCTTTTATTTACAAGACTATAATAAACTTTTAGAACTAAGTCAAACACATTTTAAATCTACATAAGTGAAAAAAATCAGATTGACGAAAATGGAAAAAGACATTTGGTTCTATGTTTCTAATTTTTGGGAAGCCTAAAGTTTAAGAGTTTATAATAAGATGTCATATATATCTCTATATATACTATAGCTTTGGTTTATTTGTAGTTTCATCTCTACAGAAAACAAATTCAGGATGAAAGTGAGCAAAAATCACATGATAATTATGTGGTCTGTCAGCCTCAGCCGCTTTTGGAAAAATATTCAAGAAAAATATCCTTAAAAATTTCAAAAGGGTTTTAATTAGAGTCAGTGAGACCACTAACATTTTATGTTGACGAGTATCTTAATTATATTGTGTGATTTTTTTATGTCTGAGAGAAACACACAATTTAATCCTCCTTGAATTAAAGGTATCAAAAATAAAATGACTTTAACTTGGTAGAATGCACTCCTAGAATGGTTTACAGAGGATAGTAGTGAGATGTGACTCGTTGCCCCTCTACTAAGCTGCTTTCTGGGAAAAGTAACTTCCCCAAGGTAATTTTCCAGAGCCCATATACTTAACCCTTACATGGTAACTCCTCTCATTATGCAGTGAACTAGTGTTCCTAGTAGAGATCTCCAGCTACTGCAAGAAACTAAATGCCAAAATAAAAATAAACTGGAGTATCAGAGCATTGGGTTAGTGTTAAGTACACTTAGTTGCCTTTCTTTGGAAATAAGCAGGAAATTATTTTGAATGTAGCCCAAGTAGGTGGACTAGGTTTGGCATTTGCTTACCTCCTGACTTAGCCACCCCAGCCCTCCCAGACGTATCTTTCCTGAAGACTTCTCTGAGTCCCTGATTGTAATTTCCGGTACCCGGTTTCCTTTAGGTCCAGGTTCCATTCCAGCATAGACTATGATATTAGCTGTTACCAGTTGACCTTTTAATAGTTGACTTCGAAATAGCAACAATACAGAGATATAAGCACCGATGGGGATTTGAGGCTGAAATATACTGAATTGTGCTCTGAAATAGCACCTCTTAGATACATATGTATTTTTTCTCAACCCTATAGCTCTAAAATTCTCTGATTATGCCTTGCTGAAAATCTATATTATTCCAAAGTACAAACAAGCAAAAGGATGAGAACAAGGAATCACCCCAAATTCTTCCCACATGGAGACAGTCATTGCTGACCTTTTGGTGCATTGCCTTCCAGATCCTTTGATGTGAGATGTTCCTCTATGCTCTGAGGCATGACAGCTCTTTATAGGTTCAAATATAATTATTAGAGCTTAGCTCTATTTTTTTCTCCAAGATAAATTAAAAAAACACACACACACAAACAAACAAAAAAACAAAAAACAAAACAAAACATCGTTTCTGCCCTGGATGCTTTGGTTCAGTGGATAGAGCATCAGCCAGTGGAGGGAAAGGTCCTAGGTTCAATTCTGGTCAAAAGCATGTATGGTTGCAAGCTCCATCCCTGGTCCTACTCGGGGCCCCTGCGGGAGGCAATCAATCACTGTGTCTCTCCCACGTGTTTTTCTCTCTGACTCTCCTCCTCCCTTCCACTCTCTCTAAAAAAATAATGGAAATATATCTTTGGTTGAAGATTAACAAACAGAACAACAAAACACTTCTTCTTCTTAGCATTAAATAGAACCATCAAATATATTCTGATATCACTTGGCCAGTAAAAGGAATGAGAAAAACTTTTTGTGTGAAAAAAACTGTGGTGAAGCAAAGTTTTGTAAACCCGGCACTCTATACTAATTGAGCTTGGAGCCAGGACCTTGAAAACAAGGCACACTAAAATAGGTTAGGGTGTTGACATATATTTTATATTGGGCTCTGTAATTGTTTGATGAATAACTTCTGGGTAAAAGTGTGACCAAACTAAGGAGATTTCCACTTACATTATGGACAGTAAAATGAATTAATTACATAAAATTATGTCAATGGAAGGAATTCCAGAAAAAAAATTACAATAAAAATCACTAACAAATATTTTATTTTTTCCTCATTTGCAAGGTATAATAAATTAATGAATTTTTTTCTAATGAACACCATTAAGTAAAAACAACTTGAAATAAAATAATGTAAGCTGCTATGAAAGTCAAATTAGGGAGGCTCATTAAATCTGTACATTTTCCAAGGATATAGTGTTGTATAATTCATTAGCTGTTTAATACATTTACATAGCTGTTTAATACATTTACATAGTGTTTTTGTTACTAGGTTTCCTTTTTTTATATTTTGAAAAAGGATTATATATATTTTTCATCTGTGAGATTCCAAAAATTTAAATACAAAATAATTAACACTGAATTCTTGCCAATTAAATCAGTAAAGGAAATTTAGCTGACACTATGCTCAGTACTCAAATTAAGAGACTGTCTCATTGCATTAAACAGAGTTCATTTATCACAGAGATAAGCTTTCAGCTTATTTATTGGATATGACAGTTAATGAGTAAGGAAAATGAATCCTCTCAGTATTGTAGGCAACAGATGCACAGCTGTTTTGCTTATAATTATCTGATCTAGAAGTTCTGAAGTAAATAGAGAGGATATAAACTATTGTCCTTAAACTGAACCAGAATATAATAAAACCGGAATAGATTTAATTTAAATAAGTTGACTAGTCTAATCATAAAATTAAATAAAAAATATTTTTCAAGATATGTGCATAAACATATGTAAGCTATATTCAAACATGATTAAACATCATGAATACAGGGCAGCTTAAATAATAAAATAGATATAAATTGAAACAACTAGGTTATCTTGTGCTTTTAAAAATATGAAATAGGTCTATTCAGAAAGTCTTTCAACAATTTATTTTTAATATTTTTATTTATTCATTTGCTCATATATAATTAATTCCTATAACATGCCAGCCACTATGCTAAGTGCTATAAACATAACTATGAAGAATAGCACATCTCTTGCCTAAAATTCTCTCCTGTACTGTATTTTATAGAAAATTTCTAAGAATTTTGTATATGAGTAGAGCAAATATAAACTTGTAGATAGAACTTAGAATATGTCAATTAAACTATAAGTCTACTGACTGGCAGAGGAATGTTGCTTACATATTAGTGTCTTAAATAAATACTATTAACAGGTTTCTGATTTCAGCATGTTTTAGAGGTTATTTGGTGTGTTTAGAATGATGGCTTCTGCTAGCACTTCTCTCTGGGAGAAAGCTATCCCTCCAGCCAGACAATGCAATTCCTCCTTGCATGTCCCTGGTATCTTTCCAGCTGCTGCCCCAATGCTGAAACTCAGAGCAAGTTCACGTGCAGGCCCTTTAACAGGAGTATCTGGAACTCCAGCATACCTCCATCTCACTCAGGCATGATTCTGTGCTGCTGGTTTTCAAAGTCAGATGTTATGGGGACTTATCTTCCTGGCACTAGAACACTGGGCTGGAGAGCCTGATGTGGGGCTCAGACCCCTCACTCCTCAGGTGGAAGCCCTAAAGTCAAGATATCCCTTCCTGTTTTACACCATCACATGTGGATGTGGGACCAGCCCATTCCTTGTCTCCACTCTTCCTACCAGTCTCAATGTGGCTTCTTCTGTATATCCTTACTTATAGGACTTCTGTTCAGCTCCATTTCAGGGGATTCTAAATTATGGTTGTTCTGTAGTTTACTTGTAGTGTTGCAATTATGTGTGACTATGTGATATATTTCTGGCTGCTGGGAGTTTTTAGATGGGGTTTGAGAAAGCATGTTAGATTTGTAAAACCTGTCTTCAACTATTTCCCTATCTTGCAGAATAATAGTAACTAGTTCTAATTTAGTATTTTCTTAACTAATGATCATTCTCTCAAAATCTTGTTGAGATCTTCCAAATTAAACTTGGCTTCTCAATAGATACACCAATTCATAGCATCCTTTTAAAGGCAAAGAATATGTTATATCAAGAGAAATAGAGAGCAGGCTTTTTCTGTTTGAAGTCTAAGAAAGATCCCATAGCAAGCTCCCTCCTGGCCCTGTTTCTCCAGGTTGAACCACTAGGATCTATGCAAGACATCTTGGTGTGGGGAGAGCTCAAGCCAAGTCTGTCAAACCAGTTAGACCAGTTGTAAACCATTAGTAAAGAAACTGGCCCAGAGGGACTCCACAGGGTTTCTGATCTTAAATACTACAGCTTAAATGTAAAGGTCCTTATCCTGTTCTCTGCCAAGAGTCAAAAATTAGAAATTCAAATAGGTTACAGAAATATATTTAACGTGTGTGATTTAAGTGTGATTTAATTAAGATTGAGTGTAACTTATAATCAAAGAATGTATTTGTGTGACATTAGGATGTGTGACTCATGTGTAATTTAACTAGATGTGTTAGGATTAGAAAATACTTTATTATGATTTATTTACTACTATAAGAATGTATGTGACATGGGAAGTGTGTGCTGACATGAGAGAATAAATGTATCTTTTCTTATGTTTATACACACTTCTTAGATCACATTATAGTAACTAGAATACATAAAAATGTGTGTGAACTTAGTTTAAGTGACTCCATTTTAGATTAGTAACTTTATGTTAGAATAGACTTCATTTTAAGATGTAACCCTAAAATCTGAGCTGTACTGATAAGGCTTGGAGTGCCTGACCTTTTGTCAGAATGACGTAGATAACGGATGTGAGGGTCCCGATAAAGACACACTGAAGAAGGCATAAAAGCAAGAACCCAAGCACCTCCACAGACTTCGTCTCCAGCTCCAGGAAAGCTGACCTCTCTGCTCTGCCTGCTCCAGCGAAGGTCCAGACCTGGCTTCCTGGACGACTGAAGCCCAGCAGCTGAGACCCTGACCTTGTGTGTGTCTTTCGGTGGACCCTCCGGGTGGCCTTGCAAGTGCTGAGAACCATCGGTGACTGGTAAATAAACCCTGAGTGAGTTTGCTTAAATGTGTGTCTGTCTTCTTTTCGAGTATTAATAATTTGGCTCGGTCATATAAGTGTCCCTTGACCCTCATGAAGGTATATCCTTGCATTGGGAGTCGGACCACCTGTGCTACGTCCCAGAAATATTTGGAAAGTTAGAATAATTTTGGACAATATATCAAGAAATAAAGATAGAGCTTTTCTGGTCTAGATATAAATCAACTATCTCCACAACTTCACATGCCTGTTTCCTTTCATTAATGTTTAAAAACAAACAAAAAATAAAAACATGATTATAAAATAGAAACTTGATCTTATACATGCAAAAAACATGGTTAACATGTTCATTAAAAATTTCACTGATCAATATCAGCTGCTCAACTTGACATAACCATTATTTAAGAATAAGTTCCTTCCCCTCCCCCCCTCAATTGTGTAATCGGTATTCTCTATTCTCTTTTGGGCACTGTCCTATATTTTAGTATACCTTTAGCTGGCACAAATAAGAAAACATGTTTCTTTCATTACATTGCTATTAATATATTTTTTTCTCACATTTTAAACTCACTGTTTCCATGTGAGTGAATTCCAAAGAGATAGTCTCACTGATTAGCCATCAGTGTCTAATTAAGAAGGTTTTTCAGCTGCCTCTCAACTCAGTGCCTCTAGCCATGATATCCATATGCCACTGACTTGCATAGCCCACAATTACACTCTGATAATTCTCAATAATCTTGAGATATTAATTAATCTAGTACCCATTTGCTCATTCATTCAGTGAGCCACAAATAAATGTTGTGCACTTATACTAGTTGATCCCTTGGCAACCACAGTGCTAGGTGATGGAGAAACAAGAGCAATAGGGCTCCTGCTCTCATGCATTTGTAGGCTGACAGAGAATACAGATAGGAAAGCAGGACATTACAAAACATGTGGTGAGTGCTACAGTGGAATTCCTGATGGACTGCAGTGCACAGGAGGTACCTAAGACGGGATGTCAGGAAAAACTCTTTGGAGAAAACGTTAGCTAAAACATAAAGAAAAAAGGACAATTAACTAGGAAAAAAACAGGCTGGTGGGTTAGAGATATAAAACATTCCAGGCAGAAAAATCAGAAAGAGCTTAGTAGAAAGAGCTTAACAGAAATGCCAAATGTCCTGAGAGAAACTGAGAAAATGAAAGAATGAATGAGAATGAGGGAGGGAGGGAGGGAGGGAGGGAGGGAGGGAGGGAGGAAGGGAGAATAATAGATTGGTTATGTTTATGTAGAGTAAGTGCAGGAGGGAGGCTCTAAGACAAAAGGCTGGGATAGTGAGATAAAATAAAACCATAACCATACAGGGCCTGGTAAACAATGTTAATGGTAGAGAGGAACATGACTGAAATCAGAAGTGTTTGGTTAAGGCCCCTAATTTTCTTCGCTTCTACAAGTCAGGCAGAGGAGAATGGGTGATGTGACATAAACATGGTTCTCCACATTAGGGCTGTTTTCTGAGACACTGAACTCTTCCTTTATCTTTCCCTAAATTTTACACTTTTTTGGATGTGATGATCATGTCTTCACCCTCATGAAATCTTAATTAAATTAACTGAATAAATGCATGTTCTCTTTCCTCTGACCATATTATAGAGGATTCTAAAATGAGTAAGACCTTGTCCTCAAGAAGCTATCAAGTGGGAGGGGAAGATAAGTTTAAAATATATACAGCTCAAGAATATGTGTTCATGATAACACAGAAGGGAGAAAACTAAAATTATACAGATTCAGAGGGACAGGAAGAAAAGTTCCTTAATTCGGTGTCAATGCCGAGGACTTGGGTTGGGAAGCTCTCTATCCCACCATTTGGAAGTGAACAAAGATCCGTTGGAGTGAGTCAGAGGCTGGAGTTGCTGTCCTCACATTCTTCATCTTCATCACCACTGCTGGAGTCTGAGGACACACTGCCTTCTGCCTTTTCCCCATCTTCCTTCTTTTCTTCAGATCCCGGTGAAGCCTCTGATGACTCTGTCTCTGGAGCCTGCAGCCCCTGCTCCTGGGCAAGCCCTCCTGGCAGAGTGCCTGCTGATGGAGACCGCACATCTGTCCTGATGACCTTGGGCTCCAGGCTTCCACTCATGTCCATGTTCTTATGCTTCCCAGAGGTTCTCTCTCTGTAAGCAGCATACTCTTCAGGAGATGAACTCTTAATCCAGTGATCCAGGTCCACCTTGTACTGTTTCTGCAGCTCCTCAGCCTGTTTCTTATAATTCTCCCTCTGGCTCTACCAGATCTGCTGCCAGTGTCTGCTATTCTCCTCCATGTACTCCCTCGGGAGCAGGTCTAGCAGCTCCCTACACCACCATAAGTATGGTGGAACTTCTGGTATTCATTCATGGGGGGCGTCTCAGCCTCTTCATGGAATTTCATTTCCTTCAAAAAATAGTTTTCTGGGAAAGAGTTCACTTCTTTCGCATTTCCCTGAAATTTCATTTGGGCTCTGGTTGAAATACTTTTGGGGACAACAGATGTCTTAGAGCTCTGGACTAGATCAGGGTGGTCTTTCCTGAACAGAGCCAGTTTCTCCTTCTGGAAATCTTGAGTGGATTACAGCTTTGCGTACTCTGGGAGCTCTTTATATTTCTCAGGCAGGACCTGGGTCAGCTCCTGGTTACTGAGTTTGGGGTGCATTTGGGAATACACAGGCTGTTTCTTCTTGAAGAAGCAGAGGTAAATAGAGCATATTTGTATGTTTCTTGCATGTTTTACTTTTGTAGGAATTTTTACCATGTTTTTTAGCTTCCAAGACTAATTCTTTCAAGGTGAAAATCTCAATTTATAAGAAATTTCTGACCATTTAAGTTTGCACATTTCTCCAGAAAAATCTTTAAAAGCTACTTTTCCCCAGTTCCTATGTGACTAGATTGATTTGAATGTGTGGTTGTCATTGAGTGGAAGATTATTCTCCATTCTTTCTAGAAGCTGTGCAATGTCTTCTTCATACCAGTTGTCTTGGCTATTAGACAAACCCATCTTTAAGTCTTTGGGCCACTTATATGGTTCTAGTGGTTTAGACACCGCAGCAGGATCTCGAACTTCTTCACTCTCAATATGCCTCTGGTGAATTATTTCAAGACATATAATTTTATATTTCTGATGTTTGAAGAATAATTTTTTTACAGATTTGTTGAGAAAGGATGTCAGAATCTTTGGATCTTTTGCTGAGGCAATGTTTCCTTCTCCACTGTAGCTCTCCAGGAACTGTCTTGATCTTCCAAACACAAGGCTACAAAATGTTCATTACCATCATTTATTTTCTTAATAAATACTATTAATAGAAATTAAATTAGTATTTAAAGTTATCTGCACAGTATAGAGTTTAACATTTCTTCAGAAAACTTTCTTATTTTCTCATTCAATTTTAAAAGTACACTTTATAAAATGTTTGGGATTTTATTTAGAAACATATTAAGGCGTCTACATCTATAAAAGAGTAATATGCAAATTGGTGTCACTATGCTACACCCACCAGTCAATCAGAGAGATATGCAAATTAACCCATCAAAGATGGTGGTTAATTTGCATACACAGGTGCAAGAGCGAAGACTAAAGACAGAGTAGAAGGAAGTCAAGTGCTGCAGAAGGGAGCCAAGCAGCAGAGAAAGGGAACAGAGCTGAGGCAGTGGAGACTGTGAAGAAGGGAGGGAGAAGGGATGGAGGGAACCGAGGTGGCAGAGACTGGAGGGAGCCGAGGCAGCAGAGAAGGGAGGGAGCCGAGGCAGCAGAGAAGGGAGGGAGCTGAGGCAGCAGAGAAGGGAGGGAGCCGAGGCAGCAGATAAGGGAAAGAGCTGAGGTGGTAGAGAAGGGAGGGAGCCTAGGAGGGCTTCACTCCCTTCTCTGCTTCACTCTGGATCAGGAAGCCCTATTCTTGCAGGAATCTTCCTGCAACAGGCCACTAGTTTCAAAAGAAAAAAGAAAAAGTATTTAGCCCAGCCTGCATGGCTCGGTAATTGAGCACTGACCTATGAACCAGGAGTTTGTGGTTCAATTCCTTGTCAGGGCACATGCCTGGGTTGTGAGCTGGGTCCCCAGTAGGGGACATGCAGGAGACAGCTGATCAATGAGTCTCTCTCATCATTGATGTTTCTGTCATTTTCTTCCTCTCCTTTCCTTGCTGAAATCAATAAAATATACTTTAAAATTTTTTAAAGTATTTAATGTGTTGCAATACCAAACCAAACAAATGATTACTTGTTTTCTCTTAGTTTTTATTCAAATACATAAATAACATAAATGTGTATTTGAAAACATTTTCTTTAATTTTACAACTATATTTCACAAGGTATGTCTGACACTATATCATATACATATTTTGAGAATGTTGGGAAGTAAAGCACTCTCATAGAAATGAAAACTTTGTCTACTCAAATGATTTCAGTGCCCTGAAGTTGCAATTCTCAACTTAGCTTTGCATGTTCTCCCTGTTGGCACTTCAGGCTGAGTACAGGAGCTAAAGCCCTGCCATCAGCACTTCAGCGCCACATTTACAAAGAAAAATAAACATTAAACTTCAAGTCTTCTGGGCACTGAGGAGTAAATATGTCAGGAAGTAAAACAGCTCCCCGTGTGGCCTGCACAAAAACCTTCCTTCTTCAGAATAGTAGAGAGAAATACTTGGAAGTATTTCAGTCCCAAGAGAGCTCGAGGACACTAAGGACTGTGGCATCTTTACTCATCTTATCTCATACAGAAACAAGTTGCCACTAAGAGATATAGCCTGTTTCAACAAGTGAACTGTGTAAGTGGATTTTTTTGCACTTAAAATGAAAAGGTGAGAGGAGTGTAGAGAAATTGATGTAGGCATGAATGTGCTATTGCCCAGCTCACAAATGATGTTTTCACTTATGTCTCTGGGTATTTGAAATAATGTACACTGAATGGTAAATGAAGTTCCAAAAGAAAAAAAGAAAGAGAAGACTGCCATTTAACAGTCTTATGCTATAAACTTGTCTGGATTTATAGGGTGGGTCTGTATAAAAGCCCATATTTTTAAGTGATCTCTCAGGCCCTTATTAAAGATTTTGTATGACTAACTTGCTTCTTACAGGAATTTAAAAATTTAGAGGTTAATATAAGAAACTTAGACATAAATGAAAAAAGACAAACTTCCTATCTGATGATATATATACATAGTAAATTAAAACCAGAAAGGATCAAGGTCATGTGCCAATATACTGAAAGGAAATCTCAAAAGTTTCTGTGGTAAAAATGCAGTTACCTATAGAATGCTACATAAGAAAAGGCTAATATGCAAATCAACCTAACAGTGGAACAACTGGTCACTAGGATGCTCACTGACCACAAGGGAGCAGATGCTCAATGCAGGAGCTTCCTCCTGGTGGTCAGTTCACTCCCACAGGGGGAGCACCACTCACCCAGAAGCCCTGAGCCAGGCTCACAGCTGGCAAGCGCAGTAGTGGTGGCAGGAGCCTCTCCCACCTCTGTGGCAGTGCTAAGGATGTTTGACTGCTGGATGTCCCATGGGAAGCGGACCTAAGCTGTCAGTCAGACATCCCCCGAGGACTCCTAGACTGCTAGAGGGTGCAGATACGGCTGAGGGACTCTCCCCACCGAGTGCAGAATTTTCTGCACTGGGCCTCTAGTCTAAAATAACAAGTAATTTCAATGAATGATATTATGGTGGATTATAAGAGAAATTTTCAAATTACTATTAATATTCCTTTTCTCCAACTCAAGAGGGATATATGAGTATATTTACATTCACACATGAAGCATTTAGAAAATAAACTCGATATAAAATAATGGATTTTAGACATTGAACATGATGCAATGGATGATCCCTGAGTGAGCAGAAACAAACGAGGCAAGCCTTGCAATTGTCCAAATTTATTGTCTGGAGTAATTTCCAGGCTGCCACAGAGGTAGAGGAGCTAGGTAGAGCCTAGTAGTCTTGCAGAGTTGAAGAAAGAGAACTGGGTGTCTGAGGAAGTCAAGCTGGCTAGAGTTTTCTGTGCAGAATACCATAGAAGAGAGTGCTATACAGAAAGAATTCCAGAATTTAGCAAAAAGGTCACCCTAGAGCTCTTAGCTGAGAAACAGCATGAAAAACAACAAAACACTTCATGATTCACAGGACATGAAGCAGAATGCTCAGAAAAGTTTGAGCTCAGTAGTATGGTAATAGCAAAACTAGTTCTAAACTCATAACCACTCTGGTCTCATCTAACAGATTTTAAAAGAAAGCCTCCAACTGATCAAATATTTTCAGAATAACTTAACTGTGCCTCAGAACAATATCAAGGGTGTTTGTAGGACTATGGAAATATCTAACACCCAAAAAAAAAACAAATTTCACAGCAGCTGGAATTGAACAAAAATGTATCTGCATACAAAAAAGCAGGCAGTCCATAAGGAGGTGAAAATTTTATCAATAGAAACAGACCCAGAAATGATACAAATGATAGACTTAATAATCAAGAACATGAATATAGTCATTATAACTATAGAACTATAGCTTTATGTGTAGTTAAGTCGGTAAGAAAAGATTGAACATGTGGAATAGAAAATACAAAAAGTACAAATATATAATATTTTTTGTGAGAAATCAAACTTTTTGTAATCTTGATCTTCCTTTTTCAACCAGAATCACTTAAAATACATACAGCTGCATATTTGAATTCAGCAAGAAATATTTTTACCCTTGGTCTCATACTACCATGCCATCAAATTCAAATGAGAGGTCAACATTTTTACTGTATCGTTGCATCAGTTCTATTTTTTCTTTGTAAGTCTTTCAACAAATGCATGTTTTAGCTTGAACTTCACTCTTTTTTACAAGAATTCTCTTTATTTACAATACTATAAAGGTAGGCACAACTTATTATTTTCAAAAGTTTCATCTTACTTTGAGCCTAAAAATCTCAATTTACTTCCTGGTACTGTGACCATTGCCATAGTCACTCATGCACACTTCAACTTTCCTTGACTTAAACAGGGGAGAGACCCAAACTCAGCCAATCTCAATAGTTGTGTGACATTATCTGTCAAATAAGTCACTCTTAGAGTAAATTCAACTATAAAAACTATTTTGAATTTTCCTAAGTGTTTATATTTGTAGAAGCCATGCAGACACAACCACATATTAATAATATAACCTTGGAGCTAGTCTAAGAATTCTATGTGAAAAGTTAACTTTGAGGACAATTTTACCCATAACATTTAAAGTTGTTCTAAATATAACTCTTTGGCATCAATATTAAGTCAGAATAAAACTAAATGTGCAATCTTGAAAGTAGATCTTCCATGGACAATTGTATTCAAAAGCTCGAGGGCAATGATGTGATAAGAGACTTCAATTTATTGTTCAATTTTCTCACTGGGTGAGACTAAAAAATATTTCTGAGCTGTAAGTATAAATGGATCCTTAGATTTATTGAGGACTGCCTATAAAGCACAGTAAGTATATAGTTGAAAATGAATATAGGCCTCACCAATGGACACAGACACCAGGGGTGCGAGGGCGTGAGTGGGGGCAGTAGGGATCAATGCAGTGACAAGGACACATATGTAATACCTTAATCAATAAAGAAAAAAAAAGTAAATGTATACTTGAAAAAGTCACGTGGGGAGTGAAATAGTGTTTGTCCTGCTCCAGAAAACAAAATTAGAATACATTTTTGAAAACTATAGGAGGATTTGTTGTAACTGATTAAAAACTCACTATTTTAGCCCTCGCTGGTTTGGCTCAATTGATAGAGCTTTGGCCTGTGGACTGAAGAGCCCTGGGTTCGATTCTGGCTAAGGGCACATGCTTGGGTTTTGGGCTTGGTCCCCAGTGGGGGGCATGCAGGAGGCAGCTGGTCAATGATACTCTCTCATCATTGATGCTTCTATCTCTCTCTCCCTCTCCCTACCTCTCTGAAATCAATAAAAAATATATTTAAAAAAAGTAACAGTGTTAAAAAAAGAACAAACCTCACTATTTTAGAATTCTCCAGAATTTTAAAATCAGGCTTAGTGGGTGTTTGGGTTCCATACAGGGGACTCAATAATGAGTAGGAAGTTGGTCAAAAAATGAATTCAAACAGTTTTGTGTCTAAACATTGCTTTAATGAAGTAGTTTTCACTACTTAACATTTTTAAAAGAAGTAACATTACTTCTCTAATAATTCTGTTAATCTAATTCCAAAAGAATATGAATAATGGATTTTTTTAACTCAAGGTGAAAAGTTTTAAAATAACAGAAAATGAAATCCAGAAATATTCTTCAAAGAAACAACCAAAGAATTTAGATTGATATTTTTAAAACAGTATACTGCTTTATATTTAAATACTAGGGGCCCGGTGCACAAAAATTTGTGCACTCGGCGTGGAGGGAGTCCCTCAGCCCGACCTGTGCCCTCTCACAGTCTGGGACCCCTCAGTGGATGTCCTATGATGGCCCCAGTCTGCCAGGTGCCTTCTGTGTGTGTGTGTGTGTGTGTGTGTGTGTGTCATCACTGGGGACCTGCCCCCAGCCCCA
>PVJC01032391.1:0-19972 GCA_004026665.1 Murina feae
ACAACATGCTGGGGAGGGCAAGAGTCTGAGAGATCAACATAGAGGGGGTGCCTGCTCCAAGCCTCCACGGTGTGCCTGGGGGCAGGTCCCCAGCAGGTAGACACACACAGGAGGACTGCTCCGAGCCTCAGATGCGGCTGGGGGCAGGTCCCCAGTGGTGACACACACACACACACAAAAGGCGCCTGGCAGACTGGGGTCATCATAGGACATCCACTGAGGGGTCCCAGACTGTGAGAGGGCACAGGCCGGGTGAGGGACTCCCTCCACCCCGAGTGCACAAATTTTTGTGCACCGGGCCCCTAGTGTAGAATATATTCTTCTGAGAAGTACCTACACAAATCTTTTGACTATCATGTTGTCTGATTTTTTTTTCTGTACAGGGCAGAGCAAAAGTAGGTTTACAGTTGTAAGTATGTGAATCATAGGTTTTATTCTTGTATTATTATGTATGAATTATTGTATTATTTTTCATACAAACAACTATAAACTATGTTAGTCCTAGCCTGTGTGTGTGTGTGTGTGTGTGTGTGTGTGTGTGTGTGTGTGTTCCATATGTATAAATTCTTTTGGGTGACATATATTGTAAATACATTCTACTCTGTAGCTTGACAGGAAATTCCTTCATTCTTTAATTTTATTTTTTGTCTCACACTTAACTACCTCTCAGTTATTTTCGAGGGCAAATAATGAAAATAATCTGCATGGCTTAATCTTTTCACCAGGATATGGCCCTGTCTCAGGTGGTGAAACCCCACTCAGTCACAGATGCCCCAGGGACGGGGGGGGTCAGAGTCTGATGTGATAAATGTGGTGGCCCATTGCTATCCCCTGAGAAGGGGCTTTCACAGGGCACACAAGATGCTCGGATGCCCGGACCTTTCCTCCTGAGTGATAACATTTAGGCCTCAGTTGTATTTCAGCTCCAGGTCCAGATAAGCAACAAACCCGCCAGGGCTGACATTAGGACCAGATTCATGGACCCCTTGCCGGCCAATCAGTCAGTGGAGACCCAGACCCTGAGGGGACACACCTGAAAAACTGCTGAATATTCTATTAAGATCTTTCCTGGGAACCTCCCCTGAGGTCTCTGCCCTTAAAACCCTTAGAATGGAGGACCCAGTGCGCTCTCCCCTCTGCCCTCTTCCTCCAGAGAGCAGCCCATTACTCCCCCTTTCCCTCCCCCTCCCCCTCCCCAGTCACATTACCATTAGCTTCCCCACCCCCAAGTTCCAAGGGCCCTTCCTTTACCTCATTTCTTAAGCCCATTTCTTCTAGGAATTACTGCTTCTACCTTTGTAATTTCCCCAATAAATGTCCTCTCACAGTTTACATCTTGTTCTGAATTCTTTCCTAGCCAGCACCCAAGTACGGAGGTTGCTAAACCCAGGTTTGGTCTGCCTCCGCCCCCTCTACCTCCCCAGTCAGACACATTGTGTCCTTCCTGCCACCTACAACTGTGCGGTGCATGTCTCATTATTCTTCTTCCCTTCTTCCTCTTTCTCCTTGTTTTCCTCCCTTCCTTTCTCCTCTCCTTTATTCTCTTTGTTCTCTTTTCTTCCTTTCATGTGTGACAGAAAGGAAACAGGAGGCCTGATATCTTTGCCTTGGACCTACAGTCTTGCTGTAGACACACAAGTTAGCACACAAACTTAACACACCACACAAAAGAGTCTGCCATTTAGTGCCAAAGACGGGGGCAGGGACTGTCAAAGGCTTATCAAAGTTCCAAGATAAGGAAGAGTGAAGACATTCTTTATGAAAACCACCAGGAGTGAATTCTCTCAAGCACAACCATGGAAGAGATCATGCTAATCAAATCTCCAGCAGCTTGATGGAAGGCACTTAGCGATGCTTGAAATAAGTGCTTTGAAATTTCAGTTGTTCAGCCATTAGAAACAGACATCTGCGATTTCTGGAGTAAAAACAAGTGGCATGTTATTACCCTTCAAGTCTTTTCTTCTGTCTCTTTGTTATGAACTGGAAAAACCCAACCAGTAAAGGACATGTCACCTTAATTGATTTTAATTAGTCCTCCACAAAGAAGTGGGATAAAAGATCACTCTGCGAGCTCCTGAAACTTGGTGAAACTTGGAACAGGGCTGATCTGGGGGCGTTTCTAGGGCATCTGCCGCAAACAGAGATGGATTACAACAGCTTTGATGAAAACATAGTTACACCTTTCACTTTATTACCGGTATATACGCCTTCAGCACTCCTAAATCATTTGGGACATGGATGATTGTTATCTTATCTACGAACAAAGGAAGGACAAATGGCTGGTTTTGTTTTTCGTCATAATATTGGAGGAAAGTTATATATAAGGGTTCTTTTTATGCATGCTTCTTCATCTAGAAAACTCTTACTGATTTCTCAAGATTCAGGGAAAGTTTGAGTTTTTTTTCCTTAAGGCTTTTACCCATTTATTTTAGAAAAATGAGGATTCTGATCTCTGCCTCGACCATTTCACAGATACACTGAGTGCCTCGTCGATGCCAGGCGTGATGTTGGGTGCTGTGTGGACAACAGTGAAAAATAGAGTCATGATCCTCATCCGAAGGCATGGAGCTTATTCAGTTAATCACTACTATATTGTTTAAAATTTTTCAGTTTATAGAAATCTTTCCTATTCTGGTGTGGCAACATTTGAAGATGGGTACTATGCTGAGTCATGTCAATACACCCCTTCTCCCATGCGGTGCTGTCACCCAGTAAACATTTAGTGAATCATATTGAATTGATTCTGGGTAGCCCTACAGCCAGTCATTTTTGTGTTACCCAGTAGAACACTCCTCTTGCTTTTACTCTCTACTCTATCCTTTAAGCCAGTGGTTCTCAACCTTCTGGCTCTTTAAATACAGTTCCTCATGTGGCGACCCAACCATAAAATTATTTTTGTTGCTACTTCATAACTGTAATGTTGCTACTGTTTTGAATCTTAATGTAAATATCTGATATGCAGGATGGTCTTAGGCGACCTCTGTGAAAGGGTCGTTTGACCCCCAAAGGGGTCGCAACCCACAGGTTGAGAACCACAAGCCATTCTATTTTAGGTTTTGAGGTAGGAAGGCAAATGAGCAAAACCCATGCACTCATATGTCATCTTAGATGGATTGACAGTCATTGTCTAGAGTTGCGTGGGGGAATGATTCTAAGGTCTCAGCACAATGAAGTGTAGAGAGAGGGGATAAAGGCATATGGGTAGACTATAGGTTTGGAGCTAGTGAAGATGAGAATAAGCACATTTATCCGCATCCACTATTGATAATTGGCAATATTCAAGTAAAAAGTCTGGGACTTGACCTATATTATTTATCATTCATCATTGACACTCAATAACTGTTGTAGAAATTAGGCATGTGAAGTCATAATCTCCCTCCTGGGTGTCAATATATCCTATCCCTGTAACTTTAAAGTTCTCAAATTGCCTCACCTCCCTCAAGAGCTAAAGCCCTACTCATATTCTATTCAGGCAGATTAGGTGAGGCATTGGGATTGAAAGTACACTTACCCAGCCTACAAGATTCAGAGTGTAAGTCAGGGCATCTGAATTCAGCTTGAGTTTTGCCCTCTGCCTCCTGTGTAACTTTGAACAAATCAATGTATTTATTGTTCTGTATCTTTGTTGTGTCATCTATAGACTGAGGTGGTTGGACAAAATGATACTGAAGGTTCTTTTCAAATGTAATAGTCTCTGTTTAATGAAATGAGCTGGGATTGTTCTACTGAAGACCTGCCTTGTGGGTTGTTATCACTATGGTGGCTCTGCTGACATGACCCTGGGCAGGATGAAGAAATCACAGATCTATTCATCAGTAGGGAAGGGTGACATCCTTGACAGTGGGACCATGTCTAATGCGTCTTCATATCTCTGTGCTCAGCAGGTCTGTGTTAAATCAACAAAGCAAAACTTCTAGTGGGAGGAGGGTTCTGGAGGAAGCCAGGAACACCGGTTTCTGGCAAGCATCACTTATGTAACTAACATCAGCCTGGGGCCTGATGATAGCAACTGAATATGTTAGCCTAAAGGTCACATGAACTTTGCTGCCCAGGACATGGACTGGTTATGGGTTGCAAGTTATTGCTGTTTTAACAAAAGATAGGAAAAGAGTCCTTGCTTCTGAGGAAAACCTTAATATATGTGCTGGATTGTCCTGGCATCCTTCATGTTCCTCCTGACCAGGTATTCACAGCACGAACATAATAAGAATGCTTGGAGGGAGGAGCGGGGGGCGGGGTGGGGGGAAAGGTAGCAGATTAAACAGCAGCTCTTCCTCTGCTCTTACTTTCTTTCCAGTTCCATTCCCGTCCCATCTACGGCACAGCCCAGGCAAGAATGAGTTCAGAATTTTAAGAACCTGGACAGAGATCTTCATTTTTAGCCCGGCAGGTACAAGAAGTGAGACCATACGCAGGATTAATTCTTAATCACCTCCTGGTGGGCCGTTTGGTTCCGTTTCTTTCTCCTTGCACACAGAATGGTGCTCGTAAGTGGAATTCTAATGATTCCCCTGTGCCTATGGCTGAGGCAGAAGGATTTCAGTTTTAAATTACAGATTCCCAGCTCTATCCATCAGAAAGTCAAATATCATTGGTATGCCGAGAGGGCATGGAATTTGTATTTTTACAAAGATCCCCCAGGTAATTCTGATAACCATTTAGGTTTAGGATCCACTGATGTATTACACAAGGTCAATATTCCGTAGTATGGCATTAGAGGCCCTTGGTGATATTCCCTCCAACTCACTGCTCCCCTTTTCAGCAGATATGTAGCCACTCCTTTCATGCCATTCCTACCCTCACACCCACCAGACCACTTATGGCTTCCCCAGATGACATGTCCTGTGCATCTCCATGCTGTTGCCTACGCTGTACCCCATGCCTACAACGCTCTTGTGTAGGCATCTGTCTGGTGAATTTAACATTCTTCATGGGCCCATTTAACCTGAGCCTCCCATCCCTGCGTTTCCTGGTAACCATCCACCCGACTGCAGAATTAATTGATGTCTCTTTTTGTTCCCATAATATCCTGAATATTTTGTCACTATTATAGCTCCAGCGACATATTTTCTACTCTTAAAAATTGGCACAAACAACTGAATAGTGGGATAGAGTGTTTTAAATAGAACAGAGTATTTAAAATTATTTTTATGGTTAATTTTTAAACCTAGATAAAAATAATACACTTTAAGTCAAATGATATAGAAGTAAGCTTACAATTAAAAAACAAAAACTCCCATTCCCCTGTCCCTGGACTAGTCCCAATTTCCTGAGGCAGTAGTTTAAGAAATCAGTTCTTTTGACCAAATATTGCAAAATTTAGCAGAATGGGGGGGGAGGGGGGAGACAGAGGGCTCTTTTTCCTATTTCTGTTCCCCAGATACCTATTTCCCATCCCCTTTCCAGAGATAAATTCTGTTGCTAGTTTCTTGTGTATGCCTCCTGGGATAGTCTCTGAGTTTTCAAATGCATTTTCAAACACACACAAACATACATAGATGGATTCACACTGTCTTACTGTATATACGTTATATATCACTTTTATTATGTAACAATATATCTTGAAAATTTATTTCATATTTGTATATAGAGTACCTTCTCTTTGTTGTTGGCTGTATATTACTTCATTGCTATTAGCTGCACCATAATTTATTTAACAAATTCTCTATGGATGAAAATTTAGGTCGCTGCCTAACTTTTGCTACTACAAATAATTCTGCAGAATATATATATATATATATATTTATATATATATAATTATATATATATTATATATATTATATATATATATATATATAATTTTTAAAAATATATGCATGTTCTGGAACTAGGCCAAGAGTTCTTTTTAAAAAAATATATTTTATTGATTTTTCACAGAGAGGAAGAGAGAGGGATAGAGAGTCAGAAACATCGATGAGAGAGAAACATTGATCGGCTGCCTCCTGCACACTCCCCATTGGGGATGTGCCCGCAACCAAGGTACATGCCCTTGACCAGAATCAAACCTGGGACCCTTGAGTCCGCAGGCCGACGCTTTACCCACTGAGCCAAACCGGTCAGGACGATATATAATTTTTTTTTAAGTGCAAGAATACCTGCAGGATACATTCAGAGTGGAACTGCTGAATGTACATTTTTATACTAAATAAATATTTCCAAGCAGCTCTTCACAAAGCATGTATGAACGTACACTCCCACCACATATGTGCTTGTCAGACAATTGTGTTATTAAGTTGTTGTTTTTAAAACTTTTTGTAGACTAGTCTCCTCTCCATGTGGGGAGGGACCATAACATTTATCCAGGAAAGCAGGGCTTGCCCTGGTTCTGTGACACTAGGTTATATGTACAGTGGGTGCTTTTAGCTTATACTGAAGCCAGCCAAACAGAAAACTACCTACATACTGGCTTCCAACTCAAGAGCCCCTCCAAACTGCTTCCTGTCACTTGCTCCTTTGTGGTGACAAAGGTACTCAGGATGCGCCCTTCATCGGTTCCTGCATCCTTAGTCTCCTTGTTAGAAAAAAAGCAGTGGTTTTCATTGCAGGATATGCCAACTAGTTTTATAATTGCGTTCAACATTCTCTGCCTGAAATTCAAAACCACAGGCATTCTTTCTAGAAGTTTTCCTGAATCCTGAGCTTCAGTATAATAGGCAATTGTGATAACACTAAGTCTTGCCACGTCCCTTCTTGATTTTATTTTAGGAATATTCCAATCCTGTTTGAAAACAGCCTCTGTCGTGTGCTCTTATCTCAGGGTTGTGGGCTTCTCTCTGTTTTCTATCATTTTTACAGTAGGGTGTTGGTTATTCCCAATAAACCTTATACTTAGATTTTCCTGGGGCAAGACATTCAACAGATCTCACTGACTTCTCTTTGAGATTCTACTTATGCCATGTTAGAGCTATTCATGCACCAGTGAAGAATGCGAGGGGTTATCTAGTGAGCTGCCTTTTTTTTTTTTCTCCACCAAGAAGCAGGAATTACAAAAGGGAAGAGAAACAAGTGTTGGAAGAGTATATTCTTTGCTCCAATACATTAACATGACATATGGGCCTCAAGATTTGTCTCCAGATTTATATTTGTACCTTCTCATCCTTGGCCTTGGGCTCTGCAGAAAGACTTATGATGCCCAAGAAGAGCAATTTCCTCTGATTCATTTAGGGTTATGGTGAAATTTATTGGGGAAGTTTATGTTTTACTTACTAGAGAGCAATTTGATTTCCTTGGTCTAGCACCACTCTCAAGGGAACATGAAATCTCTCAGAAGCCAAAATTGAAACCAGTAGCCTATAAAATTCATGGAAAATTAAACAACAACAACAACAACAACAACACCCTCAACCCTTTTAATACAGTAATTATTTTCCCATGTTCCTTTCCAAACCTTGCTCACATTCTGACCTACTTTAGGAAAGAAGGTACAAGATGACCTACCTTTTACGGTGACCTTTATTTGCTTTATATTCTACACAAACATTTTCCATGATGTTTTGTTTATTCATTCTTTAATTTTTTAGTGGCTGCATACAAACCTACAGAGTTACAGTACCATATTTTAAAAAATCATCTCTCTATGACCAGATTTAAAGTTTTATTGGCCCTCAAAATTATGCCTTGTCAAAGTGCGTAAAGAAGAATTTTCCAACTATTTAGGCTTTCCAAGGATGGAATGGGCCCTTTGTCTCCATACTCTTAGGCTTCAGCATTACTAAGAGTGTCCAAGCATAGGCCCGTTGGTCAGCTTTATTGCTACCGCCTCAGCCCAGGTTCATCTCTTGCCTGGATTATGCCAATACAGTAGCTTCCTAGCTAGTACCTCATTGCTTTCATACTTGCATTTCCTAAAACCCTTTCTTTATAAAATCTGGCAAAGCACAGTAGAATAATCTCTGGGAAAGTCAGAAAACAATGATTGGAGACCATATAGACAGAAAGTATCCTAATGGCCCTCCCAGGCTGTCCCCCTTGAGACCCTATTGCTACCACTGGTAGCCATGGAAACCAGTTTTTTGCTTTTGATGCTGGACGTGAGGCAACATCTCCAGGATGTTCTCCACTGACCCCTTGGAACACTGCATGTCACTTGTGGTGAATGTGATGCTTTCTTCCCTCCCTCTCCTTCAAACCACAGTGTCATCCAGATGCACGTGTCTGGTGGAGCCTAGGTTAGTTTGAGCTTTGCTACTGGGAAGGCAAAAAATGTAAGTGTATGGCCTCTTCTTCTACATAGAGGAATTCAAAATGTGGGAATTCCACCATAGCTGGTTTAGCTCAGTGGATAGAGCATCGGCCTGCAGATTGAAGGATTGCAGGTTTGATTCCAGTCAAGGACACGTACCTTGGTTGCAGGCTCAATCGATGTGTTTCTCCCACATCAATGTTTCTCTCTCTCTGTCTCTCCCTATTCCTTTCACTCTTTCTAAAAATCAATGGAAAAATGTCCTCAGGTGAGGATTAACAAACAAACAAAAAGGTAAGAATTCCTTCACACACCAAGCCAAGGAGCCTGTAAAATGTTAATTATTGGGTCAAGCTTTTCATCATGGAATATAGACTGTTGCAATAGCAGAAGGTTTGGTTAAAGTGGTAGGAAATGGAAGAAGATGTTAATGTGGGGAAAATGCCATGTAAACTGCACTGAGTGAGACTTTAGAAGCCACAATGTCTACTCTTATCTGCTATCATGTGATCCATAAAATTCCCTGAGACCACTCTAGTTTCTCTGTTTTAATATTTGGGACCCTGGCTACTAATGCAGAAGTGATTGAGATGCTCATAGCAACACACTGACCCTCTCAAATGATTAGGAATGGAGAAGATATTACAGAAGTTATAGAGTTGTGGTAGTGAACATGTTGAGAGATACTTTGCAAGAGAAGTAAAAAGCAAAGGATATGATGGGTGCAAAATCAGTTTATGTATGTTCTTGCAAGAATGACATACATTTAAGTGTTTGAAATTGTCCTACTGAAATGAAATTAGTTGAAATTAATTCGAATATTTTGATGAAATGTCTTAGTGTTGAATTTGACTTTATGGTTTTGAATGGATGGAGTTCAGAATGAAATAGAATCTCAAAGGCATATGTTAATAGGTGCAGAACCACATGAGACTGATGGAAAGAATTGTCAAAAATTACTCCAGAAACACACTGGCAGCTTTCCTGCCACTTATTGTGATAGCCTCATAAATGACACACGTTGTCCTATTCTTAATAAAATGGGAAAATGCCTAAGTTCCATGTTAATGACTGTTAACTTGCTGATTCGCAGCACAATGCTCCTCAGTGTCAGGACTCTTTTTTTCTAGAGGAGAACAGAAGGAAAGTGACAAAGGCACATTTGTAAGCTAGAGATATGGGTCCAAGGAAGAGGTCAAATTAGTTTGTATATTGCTCATGATTCAGAAGAAGGAAGACTTAATTACATTAACAGTCATAAGGGCATCAATCAAATCTCGTATTGAGCATGGCTTAAAATCCAGTGATTTCAGCCACAAATATTTATTGAGTCTTTACTAGAGGCAGGCACTGTCCTACTGACTGGGCACATAATGGGGAACAAAACCTGGCAAGTCCCTTAGCCCCATCCCAGTGACGACCAAAGTAATTCATCTTTTACTTTCCCTGCTGCAGCCCCTTGAATCAACCATTTCTCTAAGCCTTGGAGAATGACATTTGGAAATCAAGAGCTTCTCATTGGTTATTAGCATGCCATTGCTTATAAACCAAGCCCCTCAGTGGGCAGAGTTAAACCTACTTCTATACCAATTTGCATATATGTATTTAAAAACCATGAGTTTATACTGATACATCCAATTCCAGTGGAACTCCACAGGATCCATGAGAGTTTTCCCTCTTTCTTGTTTATAACTCCCTTCTCCAGCAGTAACTAACCTGGCTCTCTTTGTCTATGGTATATTAACTTATTTGCTCAATCTCAAAGCACACATAAGTAGTTTCAAAATTGCTAAATATGCCCCTGTGAAAAACGAACTGAGTAACTAGAGCACAATATTTGCGTACAGTTCCTTTTGTGTTTAGTCTTAGAATACAAAGCCAATACTTATTTTTTAAAATAATATGTAAGTCAATGTATATTCCTATTAAAAATCTACTAACTAGAGTATAATATTTCTGTACAGTACTTTTTTTGACTTTTAGCCTTAAAATACATAGCTAGTGGTTGCTAGAGGAGAGGGGGATTGGAGAACTGGATGAAAGGGGTGAAGAGACTAAGAAGTACAAATTGGTAGTTACAAAATAGTCGCAGGGATACAAAGTTCAGCACAGGGATTATAGTGCAAAATATTGTAGTAACTATGCATAATGCCAGCTGGGTACTGGAAATATCAGGGGGAACACTTTGTAAAGCATATGATTTCTCTAACTACTATGCTGTATACCTGAAACCAATACAAAATAATATTGAAAGTAAACTGTAATTGAAAAAGAAAAATAAGCACATATAGGGTGGACCAAAATACACACACACACACACACACACACACACACACGGTGGGGCAAGATATATATGTATATCTTGTATTTGTGTGTGTGTGTGTGTGTGTGTGTATGTATACATCTTAACTAATAAAAGCGAAATATTAAAATTAACCATTTCTCTGGGATGGGGTAAGCCACGTCCACCAGCCAATCAGAGCTGCTGTATGCAAATTAGCCCAGTCAAGATGGCGAAGGCCACAGCCCTGGTGTGCAGCTTCTCCAGGGCTGCTACCTCTGCCATCTTGGGAGCCTCCCGCCTGGGAAGGCATCCAGCGCCTTGGGCCTGCGGATGCCTTCCCAGGCGGGAACCTGGGGTGGGGGAGGCGGGGTCCGGCCGTCGCCACCGCAGCCTTGGCTTCCCGGGCGGGAGCCTTCCGGGGCGCAGGGACGAGGCAGGTGGCCCGTAGGGTCAGTGGGAGCTGTGGCCAGCCTGAAAACTGCCCTCAGCCCCAGGCTTGCTACACACCCTGGGGTGAGGGTCTCCACTGGGGAGCTTGGCCAGCTTGCAAACAGACATTGGCCCCTCACTCAGGCTAGCCAGGCACACCAGCAGGTGGACACCCCCAGAGGGGTCCCAGACCTGGAGAGGGCACAGGCCGGGCTGAGGGACCCCCCCCCCCCCAGTGCACAAATTTTTGTGCACCGGGCCCCTAGTATATATATGTATATATAATCTAATCTAATAAAAGAGTAATATGAAAATTAACCATCACTCTGAGACACATAAGCCACGCCCACCAGCCAAGCCACACCCACCAGCCGATCCGAGCAGCTGTATGTAAATTAACCCAGCCAAGATGGCGGCCAGCAGCCACAGAGCTAGAGCAAACAGGAGGCTTCCATTGCACCAGTGATGGAGTTGAAACTGCCTGCCTAGCCCAGCTGGGCCTTTGCTCAAGGCAACAATGTTTTAATTATAGAAACTACGGAGCTGAAGCAAACAGGAGGCTTCATTACCTGACTAGGCTTCTGCTCAAGGCAACAGAGTTTCAATTATAGAAGATAAATAAACCCCAGAAACCTGATTCCAGCCAGCCTCGCTGGGATTTTGGGTCAATGGGAACTGTGGGCAGCCTGAAAACGGCCCTCAGCCCCTCACCCAGGCTGGCCACACCCCCATGGGGTCAGGATCCCCACTACGGGGCTTGGCCAGCCTGCAAACAGCCATTAGCTCCTCATCCAGGCTGGCCAGACATGCCAGCAGGTGGACATCCCCAGAGGGGTCCCAGACTGTGAGAGGGCACAGGCCAGGCTGAGGCCCCCCACCACCGAGTGCACAAATTTTTGTGCACCAGGCCCCTAGTTTAAAATATTTTGTTCATTAAGAAATGTTATCTCTCTGTATGTGTTCCCTAGGTTGGAGAACAATAAAGTGGATGTTTGCCACTGACTTGCTTGCTAATCCTAAAACCAGCCAGGCTATTCCATGAAGAAGTAAACATTGAAGGTGAGTATGAATATTCAGAGAGTTGGATGCAGAAAATTAGCAAATGTCATGGTGTAAAAATATTTGATAATCTGTGGTGGAAAAGCTTCTGTTGATCACGAAGCAGCTGAGAATTATATGTATAAATTTGCTAAGATTACATCTGATAAAATCCTTAATCCTTAACAAATTTGCAAATGGCAATGAAACAGCTCTATACTGTCACTGTATCTAGAAAAACCTTAGTTATGGCTGATAAGAGAAACCTAGGGGGTTTTGACACTGAATCCAGGGTGACTGTTTTTATTTTCATTTTATTTTTAAAATTATTTTTAATTTTTCAATGAATTGACATACAATATTATCTTAGTTTCAGGTGTACACTCCAGTAATTAGATATCATATAACTTACTCAGTGATGAGGTGGCTGTTTATAGATGTGTCAGTTCTATGGGAAAGATGAAAAAGCAGTGATTGGGAAGTGCCAACTTCTAGGAAGTTTCACTGATATATGCAATGTACCTGTCATCACTATGCAACAGGAAAGTGTAGGTCAGTAGACAGATACCTCCTGACCTATTCAATACATACTTTGCACCCATGGCTGGAGTTCATGGCAGGCACCCTGGACTAGACAAAATTGTAGAGTTACACTGTTCATGTACAGTGCTCCATACATCCCTGTCCTGAACTTCTGGAGGAAAAGAATGTTTTCAGCATTTAAGTTTCCCTTCAATATCGCATCTGTAATCCAGCCTTGTTGGTCAAGAAATTTTACACTCCATCGAGGGCAAGCGTGATTCTATCTCCCTTTTATTTTGTCCTTTGATTGCAGGCTTGTTGAAGTTCACAGATACCTAGGAATCCCCTATATACTAAAAGAGTTGAGTCTTATGGATGTTATTTCTGTAGTAGTTAACACTTAGAACAATGTTGATACAAAATGCAAATGCTATCCATCTTGACAATGTAAACACAAACTACAGAATTTATGAGTGGACCTTGGGGTAGGGGAGAAAAAGTGAAAGGAAGGCCAAGGTTGCTAATCTACTTATCTTAAAAGTTGCTTAAGAGCTAGTATCAATATCTGATGAATAAAAAAATAAAGGATGAAATACAGTGTTTAAATGTAAAGTCAGTCAACAATTAAAGAAAAACATAATGACATAAGTGTATTTGGGGGAAGGGGAATTGGGGTGGTGTGAATTGATAACTGTCTGTAGATGGTTAACTTAGAATTAAATGTACAATATTAAAAGTATCAAAGACACTGAAGAGCAATAATAAAATGTAGTAGTCTCCACCCACACTCGCCTCTCTTCCAGGTTCCCTCTCAACCCTGAGAAAATATATGCATATTGGGTTCTTTTGATGGTAATCTAGAATTATAATTAAAGTGAGTTTAAAAATTAAAAATTAAAAAATTCGAACAAAGGTTCAATATTATGGGAAAAGAGAGTTATTAAATCATTTCACATATGAAGCATATTATTTTACAATGTACTTTTTCACTCCTATTTCATTGGTCCTCATGGAGATTATGTGAGTTTGGCAGCCTTCACATTATCAGGTTATTTCAAAGGAAGGGAAACCAAATACAAAGAAGGTGACTAATCTGCCCCATGTCATATGGAGATAAAAGTGTAGATGCCATGGTCAGAACCTAAATCACATGTCTTTTAGTCTTGTTCTTGTTTCTGTATATCAATGGTTCCCAAACAGTGGTCCAGAAAGACATTTTTATTGGCCCAGAGCTTCTCTTTAGATACATTCCTGACCATCTTCCTTTGACCTAGAGATCCCTGAGTTGAGCTTTCAGGACAAGTAGGTAAAGAAAGAACTCTAGTCCCCTTCTTGAAGCTCTTGTGGCCTGTCTCTGCTTTTAACTTCCAGGGTCTTGAAAATATATAAGATGGTGAGATAAAGTTTGACCTTCACTTTTCCAAGTATCACTCTGTCATTTGGGAGACAGTTTTTTAGAGATGACTTTTGTAAAATATGAATGTCCCTGTGACATTCAGATGTACATTTCTAGGCTCTTATATCCTCTGGTATTTGTACTGTGATGATTGTTCTCAAAAGGACATGTCAGTTTCTGTAGATTTGTTGAGATGGTATTTCGGCTTTCTTTCATGTTTTTGGAATTGAACTCTGATTGACAATTTTTTTCTTTGAAGTTAAGCACACATTCAGAATGCACTGTTTCCTTTCCACTTAAATCCCACACCAAATCCTTTTTGCATTCCTTATTGTCTATTTCGATGAAATCACATTGGTTTTCTCCAACAAAGTCTTAGGTTAGAATTTTGATGGAGAAGTTTTGCCTGTACTTTTTCTTAGGAACTCTCTATCTTTATTGATAGTGGGTTGTTTACATATTAAAACAATATATTATCCCCTAATAGCTGATGCATAGACTTTATTTCTTTTTTGATAAGTGTTATGGGTATAGATATTTAATGAAATTGTCATGTATGTATAGTATTTTCAGAATGATAACTTATATAAAGTAGCAAAGTAAGGAGGGGAAAAGGCTATGTGGTTAAATGGGTGTGGTTTACATATCACTCTGTTGGTTATTATTTTGGTAATGTCAAGCAAATTATTTACACAATCCAGATCTCAGGTCCTGAAAATGTAAATTAAAATAATGTTTCTATTTTAGAGTTTTGTTGTGAGGCTTGAAAAAGAGAAAAGACCTACTTAGTATAGAGTCTAGCATACAAGTTGCACTCAATAAATGGTAACTACTATTTTTGTAAGACTTTTTCACTTCAAGACCCCAGTGGATGTCTGAAACCATGGTTAATAATGAGCCCTATATATAATATGTTTTTTCTGTATAAATACATACATACATAAATACATACATACATATAATAAAATTTAACTTATAAATTAGGCACACTAAAATAATAAAATAGAATCTATAATAATAAAAGCATAATATGCTAATTAGACTGGACAGCTGAATGACCTTCCAGATGTCATTACAGATATTCTTCTGGACAAAGTCGTGGTGGCAAGGGCCAAGGCAGAAGCAGTTAGGAGCAATCAGGCAGGCAGGCAGAGTGGTTAGGGGCAATCAGGCAGGCAGGCAGAGTAGTTAAGGGCAATCAGGCAGGGAGGTGAGCAGTTAGGAGCCAGGGGTCCCAGATTGCGATAGGGTGCAGGCCAGGCTGAGGGACGATCCTCTCTCCCCCATGCATGAATTTCATGCGCTGGACCTCTAGTAATTATATAATACACTGTAATAAAAGTTATGTAAATGTGGGCTCTCTCTCTCAAGTATGTTATTATACTGTACTCAGTTTTTCACTGAAAGAAAGCACTTTATGGCTTCTCTTTGTCATATCCAAATTGCCAGTATCAGGACTCTTGTCCCTTGGGGCCATTATTAAGTAAAATAAGGGTGACTTGAACACAAGCACTGTGATACTGTGCCAGCTAATTTGATAACTGAGACAACTACTGGGTGACTAAAGGGTAGGAAATGTATTTAGCAGGGATGAATCACATTCCAGGCAGGATGGAGTGGGATGTTGTGAGATTTCATCACACTACTCAGAACAGCATGTAATTTGAAACTTATGAATTGTTCATTTCTGGGATTTTTCATTTTATATTTCAGACCACAGTTGACCACAGGTAACTGAAAGCATGGAAAGTGAAACTAGGAATAATGAGTGGGACTACTGTATCTAGCAATACTTATGGTAGAGATAATAAAAAAATATAATGATGAGGAAATTAATGAATAAGGTATTTAATATTCAATCTCATATGAGAATATACTCAACTATAATAGTCTTTCATTTTATTATAGACTGGATCTCAGATCTATACTCTATCCTGAGGTATTACATATAAGTTTTATAGAGGTAGGGACCCTATGGGGTTGAGAGTTAATGCCATGTTGCCCTAGCTGAGATTTTACTACTTAAAGTGGAATGGAAAGTGGGCAATTGTAGGAGTTTTCAACCTTTATTCTTCCTCAGGTCCAAGTAACTGAATCTATTGAGGCTGGTAGGTTACTAGGAGGATCAGTAACAATTATGTTGCTGCTGTGATCTAACTGAGGAGTCATCCTTTACCTAAGTCATGCTCTATTTGCACTACTTGCTAAATTTGGGATCTTGGCTTTCACTTCAATTATACCGTTGAGATTGAATTCCTTTCCTCACACCTTCTATACATGGCAGGAGTTTGGATGTCTTGCCTACATAAGTTTTGTCAGGCCCTCTCTTCAGAAACCTTATTTCTCTACTGCTGGCTTCAGTCACGTTCTGAAATAGATGCACTATCTAGGGATAATAATCATCTACCTGACCTGGAATATTCCCTGTGGTATATTATCCTTATCACATTCATTGGACAGGTCTTTGAAGTTTATGATTCTAAGTCAACCTCGGCTGTTACCAAGACTGAGAATTCAAGATTTGTAAGGATCAGTCATTTTGCAATGGACATCACACATGCCCAATCGATGATGGGAACTTATGAGGCTCTTGGAGTCAGTGTCCAGATGGAGCCCCGACTCTGGAGAGTTTCCATCCCTGAGGAGTATAATCTAAGTTCTGAATGAAATGATCTCTTTTGTTGCTTCATTAAGGATGCACTTTAGGCGGAGACTCCAACAGTGCACTTGAGATAGCCAGTAAAATAGCATTAAGTTATCTAATAATGCAGCTCCCACATTCCTCTGCAAAATCTCTTCCCTGTAGTGCCCAGAGATTCCTCAGGATCATGGGAGGGAGAGTTCCTCACTTGGGAATTCTGCCCCAACTTTCTCATTTAGGGACATCTTGTCAGCTTCTTTCTCTTCATTCCCATTGTACATTACCAGGTTCTGACACTCCTGACTCCCCAGCATTGCATTCAACTCTTCCCTGACCACCGTCATGACATGGACAATTCAAGTTCCTCTAGAACAGCTGTTTGTGAAAGCCTCTGAAATACTCTTTGGCTTTCAATGTCCTCCCCTCTCACCCACCCTGAATAACCACCAGTCTCAATGGCACCGGGGACCAGAAATGTGTGATGCAGTAGAAAGGAGTGTGACTTGGAGTTTGACAGGCCTCCATTAAACACTCATCTCTGCCAGCTCCTACCCAGTGCTCTGCTAATTCATCCCTCTCAACCTTAGTCCCCCCACTTATAATATAAGGATCATATAATGCCTACCTTGACAAGTTGTTGTGAGCATTAAGTGGGCCTCATGCTTATGAAGTCTTTAGCTATAGTAAGCACTCAAAAAAAATGCTATGTTCTTTCTATTATCATTCATGCCAGACTATTGTCTTAGCTGTGTTTCTCTAAAAAAATAGCCCCTGAATTAAGGGTTAGAGTGAAAGTAGTTCATTTGAGAATCAATCCCAGAAAGCACTGTTAGGGATGCAGAATGAGATAAGGAAGAGAGTTAAAAGCAATAAAGGGTATGGGAATGTGCAGGTTGTGATAAATTCTGTAGAACCCATTTCAGACCTGTCCCATGGAGGGTCAAGGAAGCTGGAGTATTTGTCCATCATCATGAATCTTTCATCTGTTAAGCATGGCTCCTGGGAGTTGACGCCCCTGCATTAGTCTGTGCCCTGAGCTGGCCACACAGGCCCCCTCAGGCACATATGGTGTAAGGGACCTGTTTGTGGTCACCCTCTGGGAAAGATCTAGGAGTTTGTTCAGGGCATTGACAATCTGCTTCATGGTGCCTGACATTCAGTAGGTCCTTGTTGAACTGAATAGAAACAGGACATCAATACTAGGTTAGAGTGAGGTCCCTAAATAAAGAAGAAAAATGCTGTTTCCTTAGCCCCTTAACTTGCAGAGTGGTTGGTAGGCTGACAGGGTCAGACACACACATAGGAGCTCCATGAGAATAACATGATGTTTGCAGGCACAGGGAGACCCTCTCTCAGCCTGAGCTTGGGGTGGAAGTCCCTGAAATGCTATCTGGCCTGAGACAGCCTTCCCTGTAATCCAGACTTGACCTCATTGGAATATGTACCTACTAGAAACCCCCTTTCCTCTTTCCACCCCCCGTTAATCAATTCTTATCTCATTCATAGCATTACAATGCCCAAGACCTCTAAAGCTAGCTATGGGCCCAAGACAGTTTGTATTTATCATGCTTCTCCGCATCCTCCCTTCTGATCCGTCAAAACAGAGACCTACCTGCCCCCCACCGAGTGCACAACTATCTCTGACAGGACCTGGCTTATTGTTACGTCATTTCATCCCGCTCACCTCTCCTTTCAGCCTGCAATATCCACTATAATCTCTGTGTCATCTCTTTGATACAGTGGTCCTATTTGTTTTCCTTTTCTGTTCTAGGAAAATCCTTCTCATACTTGCCTAATTTCTCTTGATCCTTTTAATTTCCAACTTATTTGCCTTCTATACCAAAGCAAAGGTCTGGTTTGTTCCTCCTTAACACATTCAGTTGATTAATTGCAACAATTCCATTTCCCCTGCCATGCTGACTTTCACATAAACAGCCAGACATTACCTGTATTGCAGCAAGCATACATTGAGAGTGTACTATATGCCCAGTTCTGGTGGTATGGGACCTACAGGAAGTATAATACCTAAGCAAGACCCTACAGAATTAAGAGTCTGGCTGACAAAGTACCCAGTTATGAAACAGGTAAAAAACTGAACAATGATATAAATCATATGTGTGTCACAGACTATGCTGTAAGTTCTAGGGTAGCTTGGAAGCAGAGAACCATTTGGACTGAAGGAGGAAGGGAGGCTTTGTGAAAAAAGAACTATTCACTTGTATTGAGGCTCCCCAAGAGCACACTCATGTTTGATGATTCCCAAAAGGACTCATAAAATTAAACAAACTGTTATACTTATGTACTACTGCTACAGTGAAAAGTTACAGATTTAAATGAGCAAAGGAAATAGGCACATAATGTGAAGTCCCGGAGAGGTCAGGTTCCGGTTCTAGTTGTCCTCTCTCAGTGGAGTCACACAGAAATCACTTAAGTCTCCTAGCAATGTAACATGGATGGAATACTGTCACCAAAAATGTCCAGGACCCAAAATAGGTTATGACATCCTGGCTCCCTTGGCCAGAAACTCATGTTATGATGCCTATGCATATCTCTACTAAAGAGCTTTTCCTGCCTCTATAATACTCCATTAAAAGTTCTCTATCACCAACTAGACTGTGAACACTCCATGGAAAAGACTGGGTCCTATTTGTTTGAATGTCCACTGTGATCAGAACTTGGTAGGTGGTCCATAATGCTTGCTGAACATGCTGCTAAATTAGTGAATGAATGAATGAATGAATGAACAGGAAGACTTTTCAACAAGCATGCCTGGAGTCAAACTTATGATTACACTAGGAGCCCAGAGTGCAATTTGAAATTGGACGGCACCACCCACTCTCTCTCTGGCCCTTGAAGCAGCCACAGCCACTGCTGATTAGGCGTTCCCCCAGCACAGGCACGCGGAGGCTCCTGCTGCCCCGTCCCCAGCGCTACACTGCAACCTCGCAACCTCCTCCTGTCTGGTGGACCCGTTTCAGAATTCCAGTTAATTAGCATATTTCTCTATTTTATATATATACTAGGGGCCCAGTGCACAAAAATTTGTGCACTCAGGGTGGAGGGAGTCCCTCAGCCCGGCCTGTGCCCTCTGACAGTCTGGGACCCCTCAGTGGATGTCCTATGATGGCCCCAGTCTGCCAGGCGCCTTTTGTGTGTGTGTGTGTGTGTGTGTGTGTGTGTGTGTGTGTGTCACCACTGGGGACCTGCCCCCAGCCGCATCTGAGACTCAGAGCAGTCCTCCTGTGTGTGTATACCTGCTGGGGGCCTGCCCCAGGCACACTGTGGAGGCTTGGAGCAGGCACCCCCTCTATGTTGATCTCTCAGACTCTTGCCCTCCCCTGCATGTTGTTCTCTTTTTTGAGCTGTGGCCAGGGCTGGGTGCAGCCTGCCTCCCAAGCTTGCCTACTGCCCATCTTCCTCCAGCCACCAGAAAGCAGGGAAAACCCCGCCTTGTGGTCAGGCCAGCCTTTTCCTGCTCCC
>PVJC01032392.1:0-19970 GCA_004026665.1 Murina feae
TTCCTTCCTTCCTTCCTTCCTTCCTTCCTTCCTTCCTTCCTTCCTTCCTTCTTTCTTTTCTTCTTTCCTTCTTTTTCTTTTTGGTTCATCCTTACCCGAGGATATGTTTCCATTGATTTTTAGAGAGAGTGGAAGGGAGGGGCAGGGACAGAGAGAAAGAAACATCAATGCGACAGACACTCTGATTGGTTGCCTCCTGCACACGCCCCAACCAAGGCCAGGGAACCTGCAACCGAGGTGCATGCCCTTGACCAAAATCAAACCCTTCGGTCCATAGGCTGATGCTCTATCCACTCAGCCACACCAGCCAGGGCTGCATTTGCACTTTGAGCTGGGCCCTGGGGATGCTGCAGCCTGTCTGAACCGGCACCCTTTCCCCGGGCAGCCGCCGACCCACCGACCCACCGACGGCAGCGTACTGAATCCTGGTCTAAAGCCGTTTAGCTCTGGTCTGATGAGCACACGACTGAGCCGACCCGTCCGGAGTCAGTGACCAACACAAAGCGAGGTGGGTCCTCTGCTCAGAGAAATGAAAGCAGGCCTTTCTCATGAAGAACTGTTCTCAGGTGCACTGCCAAATGCAATGGCTCAAACTTGGACAAACATGGTGGGGCCCCTTTGAAGGTCACAGGAAGGCCCGGCCGGTGTGGCTCAGTGGTTTAGCATCGACCTAGGAACCAGGAGGTCAGGGTTCCATTCCCAGTCAGGGCACAGGCCCTGGTTGTGGGCTCCATCCCCAGTGTAGGCCATGCAGGAGGCGGTCGATCCATGATTCTCTCTCATCATTAACATTTCTATTTCTCACTCCCTCTTCTTTCCTCTCTGAAATCAACAAAAATATATTAAAAAAAAAAGAATGTAGGAAGAGTCAACTTTCTAACACTGGACTTATGGTCAGCATTGAGAATGAGCAGACTGGCCCATCGGCTAGACCTGGCTTGCCGCCTGTCTTTGTAAATAAAGTTTTACTGAAACACAGCTGACCATTCCTGGGCGAATCGTCTATGGTTGCTTTCAGGCTGTAACCGCAGAGTGAGGAAGATGCAAGAGATGCTGGGACCGGCCCTGGCTGGTTTGCGCAGTGGCTAGAGCATCAGCCCTCAGACCGAAGGGCCCCAGGTTGGATTCCATCAAGGACACAGCCTTTGGTTGCAGGCTCGATCCCAGGCCCTGGTTGGGGCTGGTGTGGGAGGCACCCATTCCATGTCTCACTCTCACATCGGTGTTTCTCTCTCTGCCTCTCCCCTCCCTGCCATTCTCTCTGAAAATCGATGGAAAAATACCCTTGGGTGAGGATGAATAAAGCAAAGGAGATGGCGGGACCAGCAAAGCTTAATGGCCTCACCATCTGGCTCCCTGAAGCGCGCGTTTGCCAGCCCCTCCCTAGCTATTAGAGTTGCTGCGTTTCCAACAGGCTAGCAGACTTCTGAAAACATGACTTTTAAGAATATTGTTGCACCCTGGGGATAGGAAATTACGACTTAGACATAAATCACAAGTGGGAGAGATTTAAAGCGTGATTGATTACACGGAGATGAAAACTTCCGCACGCCAAAGCCGCCGACACCAAGGTCAAAAGCGAGCAGCCGTCGGAGAGAACGTCTCCAACGCCTACACTGCGCAGCGCAGGTGGCCTGCAGAATCCCGCCAGCCCAGGACCAGTCGGGAGAGCAGGTCAAGAATACGCAGAGAAAACTCCGGAGGAAATAAAAATGGCCAAAACCCACGTTTAAAAATACCAGCCCTCCTGTAATGATGGAGGACGGGCAGAGTGAGACGCGATGCTGGTTTTCACCCATCGGATGGGCAAACAGTGTTCAAGTCGGACTGTTTCACGGAAGCAGGGATGTGGGGGGGTCGTGGACAAGCTGCCGCAGCCCTGGAGAGCTGCCTGGAGGGTCCGGGAAGGACTGCCTCCTGTCCCAGGGCCCAGGCATTTTCTCTGGATGCATAAAATCCTAGAGAAACTTCCAGAGACACTCCCAGGTGTGGGGGGCATTCATCGCCATGTTGTTTACAAGGGGGCAGGGGGTGGGGGGCAGAAGGCGCGTCTATGGAGAGAGGACAAGTTCAGCTGTTTCATTTCTCTCCTGGGAACGGTGTGTGGCTCACCCGTGGTTTACAAAGACGTGGTTGCCAGAACCAGCTAATGACACAGTTTAAGACTTTAAAAAATATAGGTTTTTTTTTTTCATTAATTTCAGAGAGAAAGGGAGAGGGAGGGAGAGAGAGAAACATCCATGATGAGAAAGAATCATGGATCGGCTGCCTCCTGCTCACCCCCTACTGGGGATGGAGCCCACAACCCGGGCATTGTGCCCTGACGGGGAATCAAACCCTGACCTCCTGGTTCCTAGGTTGATGCTCAACCACTGAGCCACACCGGCTGGGCCCCAGGCTAAGATTTGGACAGTAAATGGGTGTGAAAGGGAATCCCAATGCAGCGCGGATTTGGTGTTGCCTGAGCCTCCTGGCTTCCAACGCATCCAAGGTCACGGGGGCTGCTGCACGGGCGTCCAGCCGTGTGCGTGGCAGGACCGTGTGCTTCCTTATCTCAGGGACGAATGGACGGATCTGCACGCCCGTGGGATGTGCCGTGAACGCGGTGACAGCGTGGGCACTAGCCGGGCAGGGCCCCGCTCTGTGCCTCAGCTCCCGCCCGCCCGGGTCAGAGTGCGCCTCCTGCTTGGCCGTCTGCCTCGCGTGGCCAAGGCTTGGCCCGGAAAGCCGGCACTTGGTGGAGTCAGAAAAACAAGCTTTTAAAATAAATATCACAGCGTCTTGCTTCAACGTTTACCTCACTGCGTGCGCGTGGCCCCGGAGGCCTCAGAACCTGCTAATTCCTTCCAGACGCTGTTCACCAGGCGCCATCGCTAATGGCACCTCCTCCGCTGAGAGGAGCTTTGGAGAGGGATCCCGAGACCGGCAACAACCGCAGCGATGATGGGTGCGTTGGGACGGAACCCAAAGGATTCCAGATGTGGGGATCGATCACGCAGGCCCTTTCTCAGAGCCTCCGGGCCGCAGTTCTCTCTGCTGATCAAAGCCCGTCCCCCCAGCACCCCTGCTTGCGAGGGAACCGTACGGGCTACCCTAGTGCCGACAGCCACCTGGCCAGCGGCATCCGCCCGTCCCCTCCTCTCACAGGAGGGACCTTCGCCGCCCACCGTGCGGGGTCCCTGCATTCCTCCACACAGGCTCTCGGGGCCCCGGGCTCTGGTGAGCAGCAGTGTCCTGGGAAGAGCCGTCTCCACACAAACTCCAAAAGAGAACCTGCGGCTGCTCTTCTGCTTTTCCCACAGTTTCTCTTGCAACCACAACAGGGATCTCCTTCGTTGCTCACAGCGGCTTTTTCTTCTGCCTGAACTAATTCGGAGCTTTTGACTCCTCAGAGGACCTTAGCAAGAAGGCTTGAGCAGGCCAGTGTGGCTCCGTGGTTGAGTGCCGACCTGTGAACCAGGAGGTCCCGGGTTTGATTCCCCATCAAGGCACGTGATCTGGCTGCAGGCTCGATCCCTAGGAGGGAGTGTGCAGGGGGCAGCTGATCCATGATTCTCTCTCCTCATTGACGTTTCTATCTCTCTCTCCCTCTCCCTTCCTCTCCGAAATCAATAAAAAAGTATATCAAAAAAAGAAAAAGAAAAGAAGACTTGAAATCCCAGGGGACTTTCCTGCAGACTCTCACACGCGGACCCTATAATTCATACGACAATGCGGGAGTCCAGGGCAGGCAGAATCATTAGAAAAGAACAAAACCTGGAGGTCAGGTGACCCAAATGAAATGCTCTACAAAGCGCAGGAGCCAAACGGCACGGTGCTGGTGGAAAGACAGACGCGTAGCCGGACGGACGGGACGGCACTGCATAGCGTAAGGAAACACCCGTTCGCCGTCAGTGAGCTGTCACCGAGGGCGCCCAGCCAGGGCGGGAGGAAGAGCCGTCTCTTCAGCAAGTGGCGCTGGGACGCCGGGATCCCCCCGCAAGGCGGGAGGTCCCCCCACCTCGCGGACACTCGCTGGGAGCGGGTCACGGGGACAAGCACCAGAGCCGCGCCCTTCGGAAGAGCAGCTGCAACTCTTTGCGGCCTCGGCTTAGGCACGTTTCCTAGAAAGGACGCAGAAGGACGGCAACAAAGGAAGCAAACACATCAGTGGAGCTGCATCCGCGTTAACGACCCGAGGCATCAAGAACGTCCCGGAGCCCGGCCAGGCGGCTCCGTGGACACCCAGCCCGTTTCAGCCGTGGTTCCCGGTCAGGGCACACGCCTAGGTTGTGGGTTCGATCCGCCGTTGGGGTCATGCGGTTGGTAACCAATCAATGTTTCTCTCTCACATCAACGTTTCTCTCCCCCTCTCTCTCCCTTCCTGTCTTCTCTCTTTAAAACCAACGACCATATCCTCAGCGGAGGCTTAAAATAAAAATAGAAAATGGAAAGACAGCCCGCAAAATAGTGGGAAACATCTGCAAATCAAGCGTCTGGCGTGGAATTTGCACCCAGAATATAGAGAGGCCTCCCACAACGCAACAGGTTAAGGGTGCCGTCCCCTTCACAACGCAGCCAGGGCTGGCCTGGGCGCTCCCCGGGCTCCCGAGCACGCCGGGCCCTCGCGCCGCGGGCAGGGAACAGCCACACGCTCGCTGGGTTTCGGGTCCCGTTGCCTTGTTTTTGCTTTAAGAAAAGCGCACACGTCGAGGTTAAGGGTTAACATCTAGGAGCTTCCTGCGAAGAGGACCAGCAGGCCCCGGAGACGCGGCTGCGGGCAGGGCGGGCGCTTCCGCCGGCTCCTCCGGGAGGAGCTGAATGCCGAGTGCGATGCCATCAGCCAGGCGCTTTCAAGGCCTTTTTCCTTATTTAATGGTTCTTGCGATTGTGTTTCCTTCTCTGTCTTCTCATTCCGTCGCTGATGACTTCCCGGCGCCTGTCGCCCTCATCACTCCACTTTCTGGGGTCATTTCTGTCCTCCAGGGACTGACTGGCACCGCGCATGTCGGCTGTGACTGACCCAGGAGCCCAGGAGGCTGGGCAGGCGCGAAGGGGAAGCCGGAAAGCCGAGGAGGGAAGGGCCGGGGAGAGGCGCTTTCTCCCCGCTGTCTGCCTCCCCGACGCCCCCCCTAACTGTGCTGCCTCCCCGGGCCACTCCCTGCGCAACTTTGACCCCTGCAGACCTGAGGCAGCAGCTGGGGAAGGTGACTGGCCTGGCATCGGTTGTGTTGGCCACCAGCCCAGGTCCCTGCACACAGTTCCCCCCTGCCCCCTCCCCCGCCGGGGCACTGGCGTGCTCTGCATCCTGGGTGGCTGCTTCAGTTTCTCTGCTCAGCACTCTTGGCGAGGTCCCCAAAACCTTCTTGGCTGGACCAGCCGGGACCTGGGACCCGGAGCCTCTCCTCTACGCACCCAGCCCAGCCCAGCCGGCCCAAGAGAGACATGGTGGCCTGCCCGTAAATGCCCCTGAGACCCCGGCAGCCGCCTCTAGGTCCCGGGGTCCCTGTGCATCCAAACCCAGGCCCGTGTGTGCATGCATGTGTGTGCAGGAGTGTGAGGGTGTGTGCGCACGAGTGTGCGTGTGTATGAGTGTGTGCGCATGTGCATGAGTGTGTGCATGCATGAGTGTGTGTACATGTGCATGTGTGTGCAGGAGTGTGAGGGTGCGTGTGCACAAGTGTGTGTGTGTGTGTGTGTGCAAGAGCGTGTGAGGCTGCCAATCCTCCTTTTCTCCATTTTCCACTCGCAGGGAGGCAGCTCCCAGCTCCCCCAGCAGGTGAAGAGAGAGCTGCCCCTCTCTCGAGCGACCTGGAGGGAGGGGCTCTGAGCCATGTGAGGACACAGAGAGAAGGTGCCATCCGCACGTCAGGAAGAGAGGGATCCCCAGAAACCCACGCCGTCAGCGCCCTGATTCGGGACGGTGGGGCCACAGCGGTCTGCTGTCTGAGCCGCCCAGGCTGTGGCGCTGGAGACGGAGCTCTGTGGCCTTCAGGGGCCTGAGCCTCGGGGCTGTGTTAGAGCAGAGAATCCAGGGCGCATTCACGCCTGCTCAGAGCAGAGACTGCGCCCCCTTTTCTTCGGGAATCTTCTCTCTGGTTACCTGGCTGCGGGGGGCGGGGAGGGGAGCTGAGCAGAGTTCTGTTTGCAGGGGAATGGAAGGCACTGAGGACCCTCGGCACCCTGTGGCCATGGAGGAGGCGTGTGGCCTTTTCTCCCTGCCCCTCCCTGTCCACAGGGAGGTGTGTGCACTGTGAGGCCGGGGCCATGGCGCCCAGCGAGCGTTGGATGGACGAGAAGGTGGTGGAAGGGAGAGCTTTGGGGTCCCATCTGGCTTTCATTTTTAAAAATAGATTTTTATTGATTTCAGAGAGGAAGGGAGAGGGAGAGAAAGAGAAACATCACTGATGAGAGAGAACCATGGATCAGCGGCCTCCTGCACACCCCGCCCTGGGGATGGAGCCCGTAACCCGGACATGAGCCCTGACCAAGAATCGAACCCTGACCTCCGGGTTCATAGGTCGATGCTCAACCACTGAGCCTCGCGGGCTAGGCTGGCTTTGCACCAGTTCACCCTCCGGGCTTCCCCGGGGCCTGAGGGCGAGCGAGGAGGTCCGGGGCTCCCCTGGAGGCTCCCGCCCTGTGGCTGCTTGGCTGGATGTGTGTGGAGACACCCTGGGGACCCTGGCCGGGGGCTGGGCGCAGGCGTTGCCTGACCTGCTGCTCCAGGCAGGAGCGTCCATGGCTGTGCTCGGCCCAGGGACGGGGGACGGGCTGCGAGCACAGCGGGCCGGGCAGCCGCTCACCGTGGAATGGATCTGGCGTCTGGGAGCACACCGTGCGGGAGGTGGCTTTTCTCCTGTTATAAGCCCACGAGGAGGTTACCATGTGAAACCTCCTGGTACCTGTTTCCTGGTGGGAGCTGAGACCTGAGGAAGCTGTCCCCTCACCGAGGACCGTTCCCGGGGCCACGGCGCCCAGAAAGCCTCACACGGGACCAGGCGGCGTGTGCCTGGGCTGGAGCTGAAGCTGTGCGCGTGAGGGTTAGGAAGCACCTACTATGCGCCCGCCCTGCTGGGTGCTGAGCCAGGGGCGGGAAGGATGGAATCAGCTGCAGGCCCGGTTCCGCCCTGGCTCCTTTCACTAAATGGCGGGGGGTGGGGTGCGGGGGTGCCCGGGCCTCGGTGTCAGTGGAATGGGGCAGAGCAGTGCCGACCTCGTAAGGCTGATGGAGGATTGGTGAGCTCGCGGCTGGGCGGCATCTGGGTGGACATGGACCCCCGTCGGCCTCTGCGTGGGTTTGCGACAGCCTGAGGCGGGCGCCCAGCGTTCCCGCCGCAGCAGCAGGCCCTGCGCGGACCGGCCCATCCTGCGTGTGCTCGGGCCTGGGTTGGGCGCCTAGAACGTGTGGGGCCTCAGCCAGGGCCCAGCTGGCTCCTGAGGTCCCGGCAGGCGGGACCACGCCACCGCCGCTCACGTGTCCCGCACACACGCAGCACCGTGGCGCGTGTGGGCCTCTGAGGCCCGTGGTCCCGGTTCAGGGCCGGCAGCCGCTCCGTCAGGGCTGGAGCATCAGTGTTGCAGCCTGGGCAGCCATCGTCTCGGCCACAAGGACTCGCTCTGCCACAGGCAGTGCGTGTTGGAACAGGTGGGCTGTGTTCTAATAAAGCTTTATTTACAAAGACAGGCGGTGGTGGGGTTGGGCTGCTCCCAGCTCCCCTGGAGGGTCCAGCGTCATCACTTGGGTATTAGGGGACCTTCTTGCTGGGGCTGCTGGAAGCAGGGGTGACAGCCACCCAGTCAGCCCTGTGATTGGCCGCACTGTTTCCCCAGAGGATTGGAATGTGAGTCTGCGAGGGCCATTCTGCCCCGTTCACCCTGTGACCCTGGCGCTTGGCAGTGCCCGGCAAACGAGGGTGGGGGGCACCTTGCAGAGATCCATGACGTGAAGGACAGGGCCACGCAACCCCGAGGCTGGTCAGAGTGTGGTGGACGTGAAAATCACAGAGTCACGTATATTTGCAGCAAACAAGAAAGAGAGAACTAGAGAGGAGAAAGATATGGTCCAGAGAGAGAGGGAGAGGAGGAAGGGGGAGCGGAGGAAGAGAGGGAGAGAGAGAGAGAGAGAGAGAGAGAGAGAGAGAGAGAGAGGGAGAGAGAGGTCCTAACAGCACAGCCCCCCTGAACCTGGGTCTCTGCCCCTCCTGAGCTCTGGGCGGGGTCTGCCCTACCCCAGGCAATGCTGTGGCGAGGACGGGGTTCAGGCCTCCTGAGCTCTGGGCTGGACTAACCACAGGCCTCAGCCTTGGAACCTTTCCTCCATCAGACGCCTTCTCAGAACCTGGGCTCCATGGCCGAACCAGATGCCACCTTTCTTTCAAGAGTGTGGGTCCCACAGAATTCCTGAACCCCACTTCACCTAGGCCCCCATGCTAGGGTCCCCTGCTGCCTGGAGAACCAAACCCTGGTTCAGAAAGCACCCAGGCTGCAGTGGCCTTGGTTCCGGTGGCATCTGTGAGTAGAGCTCATTCCACAGGCAGTGCACGCGCACACACAACACAGGCATGCGCACACACTCCAATGCACACACATGCACACACAGGTGCACACACACGCATACACATACATGCACACACACCACTTGCTGTTTTCCTTCCCGGCCCACGCCACCAGCCTGGGAATGCACAGCCCTGCACAGCTCTGCATGGCAGGCGGCGAGCCCCCCCATTTCCTGCGGTTGCCTGAGGGCCGCGTGAGGCCGCGTGTGCTGGGGCGGAGGGAATGGCGGCCGGCGGTGTATCTTTCAGTTTATCAGGGAGGGTGCGATCCCTCGTCCTCTCCTGGGTTAGAGTGCACGAACACACGTTCGCAGGATGCCCACTGTGCCCAGCTCTGTGCCAGGCACCAAGACAGGCTCGGGACACAACAGAGGAGAGACCCAGCCCATGTCCTGCTCGCCCCCAGCAGACCCTGCCCGGCTGGCAGCTGAGGCCAGCGTGGCCCGGGCTCCGGGGAAACAGGCTGGGGGAGTGGGCACCCCTGTCTCCTCTTGACCTCAGGGGCCCTGACCCAGGGCCACCGTCCCTGCCTCCCCATCTTCCCTGCTCACAAAGCATTGATGGCTGCCGTGCTGGTGAAGATGCTGCATTTGGGGGGCAAGTATTCCCGAGGCAGTGAGGTGTCCAGGATTTCTCATCCGCCTGCCGGTGGGAATGCTCTGAAAAGCGCCTGGTCAGGAGCATCTGCAAGACCGTCTCTGGCCCCAGAGACCATCGGTGTCGCCGGCAGAACTGCTTCCGTCTACAGCGGGGGGGGGGGGGGTCCTGTTTCCATCCCCTCAGAGCCCCTCCTGCGCGCTTCCCACACGGTCTGTGCAACCACACGGACACCCACATGGCTTTTCCCGAGCGTCCCTGTCCGACTGTCCCTGTCCGTGTCGGGGGCCGGGGTGCGGGGTGTTCCCAGGTGCCTGCTGGGGGGGGCATGTTAGTAGGAGCACAGGCACTGCCCTGCCCCGAGCCTCGCCCCAACACTCTGGGGCCTGCAACGGGAACACGAGTCCTTCCCCTGCCACCGGGCGGTGCGTCCCTAAAGTCCCTCGGAGCTGGGGACCTGGCATCCTCCCTCCCCTCTGTACGAGGGCCGGCCTCTGCCTCTGTTTCCCTGATGTCACAGGGTGGGTGTCCTGCCTGCCTGGCAAGGTCTCGACACCCTGGCCGGCTCTCCCGAGGCCTGGCGCGGCTTTCTTACAGGGTGGGGGGGGGACTGCCACGGATGCCCCCCCTTAAAGAGCCTGTCTCCTTCACGGCAGCCTCATGCCTTTTTAAAGAAAAAAATGTTTTATTGATGTCAGAGAGGAAGGGAGAGGGAGAGGGAGAGAGAAACGTCCATGATGAGAGAGAACCATTGACCGGCTGCCTCCTGCACACCCCTCGCTGGGGATCGAGCCTGCAACCTGGGCCTGTGCCCTGACCGGGGATCGAACTGTGATTTCCTGGTTCAGAGGTCGTTGCTCAACCACCGAGCCACCCAGGCTGCGCAGCCTCGTGCTTTTTGACCAGGCAGTGGCTGCCCGTCTGTCCATCCACACGTCTGCCCCCACCCGTCCATCCACTGGCACATTCTCCTGTGACTCCGTTGCCCCAGGATAAGGCCAGACTGGGGCGCATCCACCGAGGGCGAGCTTGCTCCGAGTAACAGAAGCTGGGTGTCCAGAGCGAGGCAAGCCCAGGGGGTGACGCGGCGCGGCCCCCTTTCTCCTGATCCCAGCAGCTCTGCCCACTCCTGCGTGTGGGCCTGGTCCGTGGCGGCAGGCGAGGGGGCCGCAGCCGCGTGGGCATCAGGGCCGGCGCGGGCGGGACACTGTTCCCAGGAAGGAGGGGGCTCCGGCTGTGGATTCTCTCACCCCGTGGGCCGCCGGGAGCTCGGCATGAGCGTGGGTTCAAACCCACCGCTGTCTCGCTGGGTCGCAGATCAGGCCGAGGTGTGGATGAGGACACACGGCCACCCCAGCCCGTTCCGGACGCCAAGCCTGGCCATTACGACAGGCCCTGCCCAGCGGACAGCGCCGTCCTTCTCCCCGGCCTGGCATTGGCGCGAGCCACTCAAGGACGGGCTGTCTGCTCCCCCGGCAGCTCTCCGCCATCGTCTGCGCCGCGTCCAGGACTGGCCTCCGGGGCCTCTCACACAATCTCCCCGCCTGTTACCTTGGCTTGGCCTTTCCTTTTGCCCAGGAAGGAGGACAGTCCGCATAATGGCTCCCTTGTGCTGAGTGATACCAGAGACGAGGCTCTCGGAGCTGCCCGCCAGCTCCCTGCTCCCCTCGGTCCCCAGTGGCCGTGACCAGCGGCCTCAGGCCCCTGCCCAGCAGGCCTCCCCCCTCCCAAAACAGGCGGTGTGGGGGTGAGGAGAGCCCACGGGCTCCTCTGGGGAGGACCTGGGCTCACTCACGCGCTGCCTGACATCTCCAGGCCTCAGCGTTCTCATCTAGGAAACGGGGAGAACGACCCCACACCTCAGAACCAGTGCGGTAAGACATCGGAGAGCGCTCTGTTCTCTGGGGAAGGCCGTGCGACTTTGGGGGAGGAGGGGGCAAAGGGCTATTCTCGGACGGGAGGGACCAAGGTCTCAGCGTCCCAGTGTCAAGGTGGAAGCACTTGGCGAGGACTGTGTGCATCCCATCCTCCTCTGGGTCCCCTTAAAGGCACATCACAGCACCCTTCCGCAGCTGGAGATGAGGGGAGATGTCGGAGTCAGCTGCCCTGGAGGGAGCGGGCTGGATGGGATCTTCCTGGCGTAGCTTGCCGCCTGCTCCCAGCACCAGGGCGCCCCCCCCCCCCCCCCCCCCCCCCCCCCCCCCCCGCCGTGGCTCTACTGCATGAAAGGAATGCAGGAAGGAAGTGCCACGTGCATATTCATTCAATGAACCTGTGAGGCGCTGCGGCGTGTTAGACAGCGGGCAGGAGGGGTCCAGCGGCAGTCAGGCGCATTGGCTGGCGGGGAGTTTGGGCCGACAGACTGCCCTCGGCATCTGGCTGACGAAATCAGCCGTGTAGCCTCTCTGGGCGTTGGTTCCCTGGCTTACAAAGGGAACAATGCAGCGTACATATCTCAGACGGTGATGGCGAGAAATAGGTAAGATACAGTGTGTGCGCCACGCATTTAGATGTAGTAAGAAAAGATACACGATGGGTGCTGCTGATGGGGATGAGGATGGTGGTGAGGATGACGGCGATGATGATGAGGGGGATGATGGTGAGGAGGAGGAGGATGCTGTTGCTGTTGCTGATGAAACTGGTGAGGATGAAGGCGATGGTGATGATGGTGAAGGTGATGGTGATGAGGAGGAGGAGGGTGGTGATGATGATGGCGGGACAAAGGGGAGGCTGACGGACTAAAAGGCACCACATGTTGTCTGAGCGACTGAAGTTCGAAGCCGGGGACCCACTCCCAGTCTGAGCACATCCAACCCGGGGGTGGGCCGGGAGGGCGTGGGCGGCAAAAGTCAGGTGCTGCCCGGCCGGAGGGCTCAGTGGTGAGCGGTGCCCTATGACCCAGGAGGTCAGGGTTTATTCCCGGGGTTGCAGGCTCGATCCTCCGCGGGAGGCGTGCAGGAGGCAGCTGGTCCGTGATGCTCTCTCATCACTGATATTTCTATCCCTCTTCCTCTCCCTCCCCCTTTGACATCCATAGAAATATATTTTTAAAAAGGGCAGGTGCCTGTGATGCAGGTGGAAGGACACGGCACAGAGCAGGGCAGGCCCCTCGCACCGACATTGTGCTTCGCAGCCGATGGGCTGAGGGGTAACTGCAGTGTGATCCAGGCCCTGGGCTCCGTCTTTGGGGTCTGGAGTCCAATACCCTGTAAGGGGCTCCCCCGAGCGTGGCTCTCCGCCCGTCCTCTGACCGTCTCACGAGCGTTGGGGAGCCTCGCGCACTGTGGCCTGGCAGAGGCGGTCGCAGGGCCCGGAAGTCCTCGTGTCCCCTGTGCTGCCCTCTGGCATCTCAATGGCTCCGTTCAACCCCTCACAGACCCAGGTCCAGCCTCCGGGAGCGGTCCTGGGCCGGGGCAGGAGGCGACCAGGGACGGGCTCCTGTTTAATTTTATGTCAATATGAGGCGCCCGGGACACACATTCATGCACCTTGAGAGGAACCGTGTGCTCTGCAGCGCCTCGGCCTGCCGTGGGCCACCTCTGGTCCTGGTCAGTAGAGCCCTGGCCTGAGGGGACGTGTGAGGCCCCCAGGTGAGCACCCAGCCGAAGGTCAGGGTGGGCCAAGCACCCTCTTCTCTCTCTATGTAGCAACGAGGCTCCTGAGGGGAGGGGGCACCTGTCCTCCCCTTCTCCCTCCCCTCCCTTCCCCTCCCCTGGGGCCTTGGGTAGCCAGGTGCTTGGCCCCTCTCCTTGCTCTGCTGGTGTGCTTCGGGGACTGGGGTGGGTTGGGGTCCAGGTCTCTGAAAGGGGCCCGGAGGCCCAGCCTCACCACTGACCAGAAGGCCACAGCCCGGCCCAGAGCAGCGGCCAGCGGTGAAGCCAGCTCCTCTGGGTGCGCTGACCCGGCCGTGGGTTCAGCCCCTGAGCTGCACCTTGACTGAGGACCTCATCTCAACCTCTGCGCTCGCTCAGGATGCCTGCGGCTCCGGAGACGGCAAAGCCACCTGCATCTCCTCCTGGGTCTGGGGCGAGGATGGGCGGGAGGAAAAGGCGCCCATGGACACTCACAGGACTGGGGCTGCGGGTAGAGCAGGTGGCTGGAGGCAATAGCAGAGCTGGGCAGGGAGTCACCAACAGCGGCTGAGCCTGTGTGTGTGTGTGTGTGTGTGTGTCTGTGTGAGTGTGTGCATGGTCTCTCCCATTTGCTCCAGGGGCCCCACTTCATGTGGGTCTCAGTCTGGCTTCCTTCCGAGGTCCTGCCTGTGCTGTTCGGACCCCAGTCTCACCGGTGGGAGAACAGTGGTTGTGGGAGATGGTGAAACTCTCATTGCGTCTCGTGGACAAGTCACAGCCACTCACTGGCGTTGACTGGGCTGCGGGTGGCTGGGCTCTGAGCCGGGGCTGGGAAGTAACTCACACGGCTGCCCACCTGGGGCTGCTGGGCTCACCTCCCAGGGGGGAACGTGGAAATAGAATTCCACAGCCTTCCATCTGTGGCGGCGGCTTCCAAATAAGGAACTGCTCCCCGGGGGTGGGGGTGGAGGTGGTGGGGGGCAGACTCGTGAGGGTGGACAGCTCTCAGAGGAGCACACACATTTGGTTATTTAAAACTGGTCCCATTCCTCCTCTCTCTCTTTTTAAAATATACTAGTGGCCCAGTGCATGAAATTCATGCACATTAAAAGGGGATTAATTAGAGGAAATATATTAATATTGCTATTTGCCCTTTCTCTATAATGGAAGTGTCAGAGATTAAAGAAAATTAATAAAATGTATATGAAAATCTTCCTCCTGTCAGAGTCTGGGGTGCACCATTGGAACCCAGAGTCAAGTCTTCAACCACCCACGTGCTCCTCAAAATCTCTCGAGACCCAAACCTGGACGGCCCCCCTTCATTGGGCTAGATCCAGACCTGGCTGGTCCCACCCTGTCAAGCCCTGCCAGGTGGGGGTGTGCAGCCTGAGGTCCCCTTGGTGCCAGGGCAGGGGGGCATGGCCTGAGGTCCCCCATCAAGCCCTGCTGGGTGGAGGGAGTGGCCTGTGATCCCCCAGCCTGGCGCCGGGGTAGCGGGCACAGCCTGAGGTCCCCTCGCCTGGTGCTGGGGTGGGGGGCATGGCCTGAGGTCCCCTGGCCCAGCACCAGGGCAGAGGGCAAACCTTGAGGGCCCCGCTGGGTGGGGGGCACAGCCTCAGGTACCCTGGCCTGGGGCCAAGGTGGGGGGAGCAGCCTGAGGTCTCCTATCAAGCCCTGTGGGTGGAAGGCATGACCTGAGGTCCCGTCAAGCCCCATACAGGAGGTGGGTGGGCGCGCAGCCTCAGGTCCCTGCTGATTGCTCCTTAAGGTTCGTTATGGGAACTTAGCCTCAGATGTGGGTGCAAATTGACCGGAGTGATGGTCAATTTGCATATTCCCTCTTTATTATATAGGATTTTTGTTGATTTCGGAGAGGAAGAGAGAGAGAGAGAGAGAAAGAGCAACAGAGAGAAAGAGAGAGAGAGAAACATTAATGGTGAGGGAAAATCATGGATCGGCTGCCTCCTGCACACCTCCTACTGGGGACCGAGCCTACAACCCGGGCCTGTGCCCTGACCAGGAACCGTGACCTCCTGGTCCATGGTGGATGCTCAGCACTGAGCCCCGCCGGCTGAGCTCGCTCCTCTTTCCATGGAAGTTTCCGTGCAGAGTCGAAGCCTGCAGCTTAAGGAGCCCGTGTGTCAGCATCTGAAATCCGTGGCGGTTTGGAGCGGGGCTAGGACGTTTTCACAGGAACCGGCGTGTGGTGGGGATCGGTGTGGATCAGCTGGAAGTGCCCGTAACGGATGCGCTGCGGCGGCAGGAGTGTGTCTCACGGAGGATTCCAAATTCATGAGATGGAGATGCGCTCCAGGGGGCCGAGAATCCACTTGCCAGTCACAGGCCCGAGCGGGCCAGGGCCGCAGCAACGGATGGCGAGCCTGTGCCTGGTCCCCGAGGCCCCCGTCGCCCGGCACAGCCTTGGCCAGCAAGGGGGGCTCTGACCCCGCAGCCTCCACCCCACGTTGTCCCCGTGGAAACCGCCTCACATGTGGGAGTGAGGGGGAGGGGGAGCAAACCTTCCTGTCCCTGCAAATGTTCAGGGAAAAGGAAGGCGTTGGGGGTCACTGAGGCCTGGGGGTGCATTGCAAAGGCTTCCTCCAGGGGCGATGCGTGCTGGGAGGAGGTGGCCGGGAGACCCCGCACGCCCAGCAGCGATGTCCTGGCCGTGGAATGACCAGAGCGAGGCTGCGGCTGCCGAGCTGGGCCTGGCCTTGTCTTCTTGTCCACTGTCCCCGCTCTCACGTTGCTGCAACCTTACCCCGTCGCTCCCTTGAAATGGCCCGACTCCCCGCAGCCCCTTCTGCCGACAGCGCTGTGAGCCCAGCGCAGCTCTCAAGGTGATTTCCCTGAGGTCAGAGGAAGTGGGGGCCAGGGCCGGGCGGGGTCTCCCTGAGGGCTGGTGGCAGGAGCAGAACCGGGGCTCTGAGCCTCAGTATCCCCAGCGCCCAGCACCTGTGATGTGGACAGGGACCCGCTGGGCTCGCCTGTCTCTGCTCTCACCCGCCCGGTGTCTCCGCCATAAACCTGACTTCAGTGGCACCAGCACACTCGTGCAGTGGAGTGGCCTTGGTCCTTTTCCTATGCTGTTTGGTTCCCGAGCCTCCATCTTCTTGCCTGAAAAATTGGGTCTAAATAATATTGGCTCCCAGGGCTGTTGTGAGGGTCAGATGACGTAGCAGAAGGGGCCAGCGCGGGCTCTGTGGTCCCATCCGTGGCAGGGGATGGAGACTCGGTCACCTTAGTGGCTCCAACATTCGCTCCAGTGCGTGGCGCAGAGCAGGTGTCAGGGACCACCTGCCGGACGGAGGGACCAGTGAGCGATGGGACTTGGGGGTCATGGCAGGTGGCTGGCCTTCCCGTTTTCGCTGGATACCCTCGCTCTTACAGAATCTTTATTAAGTAGCGCTTATTCACTAATTCAATTAGCCAGTTAAAAAGCATGATGTCGCTGTGCAACACCTCTGTCAGTTATGCCGATTGCTCATACGAGCTCATGTTTCTGAGCTCTTTCCAAGTCCCAAGAATTGTGCTTAGTATTTGTCAAATACTTTGTCATTCATCTTCACGCCAGCCCACTGAGGGAATGCACCAGTCAGCCACTGCCACGACGATGCTGTGTAACAAAATTCCAACCTTTACTGGCTGACAGCTGGCATTCCCATCCCGCCCTGCCCCCCATGTGTCCGTAGGTCAGCCGGGGCAGCCCTGAGGCCAGCTGTCGGTCGGGGGACCCGGCTCCAGCCTGCACGCTGAGTTCAGGTGGACTCTGCATGTGCTCCTTCCGGAGCCCGGCTGGCAGAGGCCGCAGCTTCTTGGGACATGTTCTTCTCATGCTGGGCCACAAGATCCCACAACAAGAGCAGCCCCAGCCTGCAACACGCTTCTAGCCTCTGGTCCAGTCGCAAGCCCCCGGATCTCATCGTCATGTGGTCAAGTCCAAGTCCAGGAAGAGGGGAGAACACACATGTCCACCCCAGGGGTCAGTAATTCCATCTACCACCAGGAGGTGCTATTATAAGCCCCCACCAGACATAGAAAGGAGAATGGGCCTGCGCAGCGTCCCTCAGCTGGTAGGTATGGGAAGCGGGTTTGAACGCAGGTGATTTAACTCCAGAATCGCCGCATCCTCCAAGCATGCCTACGGGGAAGGAAAATTTATTTTCTCAGGTATCCGCATTTTTTTCCCCACCCCTTGCTGGCTCATGTCAGGCTGGCATCAGCCCCTCTCACAGTTCCTCGTCCCTCTATCTGCCCCTCACCCCCTCCTTCACACACCTCTGGCATTCGGGTGTTCTCTCGACTCTCCGGAATCACCGGCTCAGGTGTTCTTGGGTATTTTTTGAAATGAACGTTGAGGGGGAACACTCACCCCCCGCTCCTCGCCCCCCAGTTCACCTCGGGCACGTGTATAAGACCCCTTTGCCGAGTCCCCCGTGGAATTCGTATCAAAGTGGCTCCGCGATTCCACTTAGAAACAATTTGCTCCACGTCAGAGGCCACTCTCCTGACACCCAAACGTGAGAGGGATCCGGGTGGGCCCAGCGCCATCTCCACAAGGAGTCGGTGTTGCCTGGGAGGGAGGAGAGGCATGACGGCCGGGCGGGCGGGCGGTTGTGGCAGAATGTTCCACACACACACCCTTCCAGAAGGGATTTCCTCCTCGTGTTTCCATAGAACCTTCCCTGTGTTTGTTTAAACCCGTCGCGCTCGCGGGGTCTGACAGCTGCCTGGCCCGGGGCCTTCCTTGCAGACGCCCGTACAACCGGGCCTTTTAGCGGCGCCCTGCCCCGTGTCCCCCGTGCAATTACCCGGGCACATAAACCGCCCTGAAAGGCAGGCTGTGCCGGGAGCTAGTAAATAAGCCCCCCAGCCACCGCCGGGGTCAGACTGTGAAAAATGGCATCACCATCTACGGGGAATTATGAACCCTGCAAAAAAGCAGCTCATTGTGCTTCCAGAAAAAAGAGTTTTGTTTTTCTTTTTTAAAAATAATCACGATGAATAAAAATCAAGGCGCCTACATGGAAAAAGCCACCGGGGCTGGGGTTCCAGGGCTGGTCGCGCTGCCTCGGCTTCCGTGTGGATTGTATGTAAGAGGCGTTCTTTGCAGGAAAACAAGAGGCGGTTTTGAAGAACCTTCCCCCCCCTCGACCCCCATCTTCCCATTTGCGGTTCCGTCCTGAGGGCGACTCTGCATGAGCTGCCCTGGACGCGGGGCGGAAGCTGGCCCCCTCCGGGCAGGTCACCCTTTGTTGGGGAGGCTGAGATGAAGCCTCGGCAAAGAAAATCATGTTTTTTCAGAAAAGAGGGGGGAGGGGGGAGGGGGGACACCGTCAGGAGGCGCCCCCTAGCGGTGTGCAGGCTCCACGCTGAGAAGGCACGGTGGGCCCCACTTGCGGCCACGGGGATGGGGACGCGGGCGGCCCAGGCTGCGCGCCTGGACGCAAGGGCTCGCTCCGGCCCTCGGCTCTGCTTCCTGGGTCGCTGAGCGCCGCGCGGGTCGAGTCTTCCCGGGTTCGGTCTTTTCTGTAACCGATGGCGCCCTCGGGGCGGAACCCGGGGAACCAGCCCCCGGGTCGGCGGAGGCGCCCCTCGGCTCCCCTCCCCGTGGGAGCCCCGGCCTGCGGTCCGGATGCGGGGGTCGTGGCCGACCTCAGGGTCGCGGTGCTGTTTCTGTTGAAAACCCGCATCACACCCGTTCGCTCGGGGAGGGGGAGGGCGGGGGCGGGGGCGGGCCCGACGCGCGGGGGGCTCGCATTCCAGACCTGCTGCGGCGCGACCGGCGGGGCGGGGCGGGGCGGGCCTCCTCTGCTCCCCTCCCCCTCCTCTCCCTCCCGGTGTCCTCCGCCGCCCGCCGCCGCTCCCAAACTTTCCCTTCCTGCGCCGCCCGCCGCCGGCTCCGAGGGGAGGGAGGCAGGTGGCCGCGCCTGGGCGCCGGGCTCGGGCGCGGGGCTGGGCGCGCTCCCGCGGAGCCGGCGCCGCAGAGGCCCCCGCGCCGCGCTCGGATCGCAGGTACAAGTCGGTGCCGGGCGCGGGGGTGGTGCGGGCGGGGGCGCGGGGGGCGGGGGGCCGGGCACCGGGAGCCCCGGCGGCGGAGGCGGTGCGCGGCCTCCATCCCGCGGCGCCGGCGGCGGAGGCGGCCCAGCGGACAATGAACTTGCGAGCGCCGCGCCGAGGCGGGTCTGGGCCCGGTCCTGGCGGCGCTACGGCGGCCCCGCGCGCCGGGCTCCCGCGGGAAGGGCCGCGCGCCCCCTCGCTGGCCGGGCGGAGGCCGCGGAGCTGGCGCCGGGGGCCTGGCGCGCGGGCGGTGGCGCTGCGGGGGGCGCACGCGGCGGCGCGAACCCGGAGGGAACCCGAGAAAAGCAGTCCCGGGAGCCGCGCCGCCCGCCGCGGAGGCTGCGGGCGCGGACGGACGGACGCACAGCCCGGCGCGCGGGTCCGGGGCGGGGGCCGGGGGCTGGGTCCCTGGCCGCGCGCTCCGCTCCGCCGCGCACTTCGGGGAAGTTTGGGGCGCGGGCCGGGCCGGGGGGTGGGCGCCCGCCCCTCTGTCCCCCCGGCGGTGGCTCGGAGCCCCCCGGGCCCAGGGTCGCGGCTGCTCCAGGCGGAGGGGGCGTGTGATGGCGCGGGGCTGGGGTCCCGGCGCCCCTGGCTCCGGGGATGGGGCCCGCGGGGCGGCCCGGGAGGAGCAGGGGCGGGGCCCGCCGCGCGGCCTGAACTTTTGCTCCCCGCGCCGCCCCTCCCGCCCGCCCGCGGCCGCCGGCGCCTCCTCCCGGCCGCAGAGCCTCGGAGCTGCGGGCGCTTCCCGGCGGCGGATCACGGTCCCCGGCGCGCGGAGCGTGGCAGGTCTGGGTGTGGGTGAGGGTGTGAGGGTGCGGGCGGCGAGGATGGGGGGTGCGGGCGGCGGGGCAGCGCTGCGGTGGTGATGGAGGCGCGTGTGCCGGGCGGAGCGGGCGCGGAGGCGGGGGGAGGAGGAGGGGGTCCCTGGCGCCCTTGGGGCCCCGCGATCGCGCGGGGTGGAGGCGCCGGGCCGGAGCGATGCCCCCGGGGAAGGAATGGGGAGCCGTGGGAGCGTCCCCGACCCCTCGGGCGCACCGACCGGATGCCCCGGGTGCTGGGCGCGGCTGCCCCGCCGCCCTGTCGCGGTCCTGGGTGCTCGGCCGGAGGCTGGAGCGCCGTGGGGAAGCCGCACGTGGGGCGGGGCGGCGGCGGCTCGAGTGGGAGGTGGAGAAGGAGGCGCGAGGCTGGGCTGAGACCTGCTCCC
>PVJC01032393.1:0-20020 GCA_004026665.1 Murina feae
AACCTGGGACCCTCGAGTCCACAGGCTGATGCTCTGTCCTCTGAGCCAGACCAGTTAGGGCTTAAATCATTTTTGAAATCTGAGTTTACTAACATATGCCTTAAATTCAGCATAATTCATATACTAATACACTAAGTCACATGTTCTTTATTAAAGCAACCCAAACAAACAAAAAACCACATATCATTATTTTCATCTAATTATTAAAAATTGCCAATGTTTAGAAACCTAAATATATATTAGTTGTGTTTGTTAAAGTCAATTCCTGATATTAAATAGATTACTGATTTATAATGGGAACTATAATTCCATAATTCACCAGACTAAAAAGGAGTTAATGTGTTAAGTGCTTTTAATAGATACCAAGAAAAATAAAGAGAACCCCAGATGCTGATTAGCCTGTTAGCTGTCTATAAGTGTTCCCTCTTTATTCCTTCCAGTTTATACCATGGTATGTCACTTTGCTATACAAACCTTGTCCATGGATTTGCCACATGAGATTTATTATGTTTGTTTAAATCCCAGCTCCCACACTTGATCTGCTGAATCAGAATTTGTTTTTGGCAAGATTCCCATGTGATTTATATATAAACTAGGGGCTTGGTGCACAAAAATTTGTGCATTCGGGAGGTCTCTCAGCCCGGCCTGTGGCCTCTTGCAGTCTGGGACCCCTCAGGAGATGTCCACCTGCTGGTGTTCCTGGCCAGCCTGAGTGAGGGGCTGATGGCTGTTTTCAGGCTGGCCAAGCCCCCCAGTGGGAACCCTTATCCCATTGGGGTGTGGCCAGCCTGGGTGATGGGCTGAGGGCCGTTTTCAGGCTGCCCACAGTCTCTTCAGGGTTCGAATCCCTACTGAGGTACCTTACCAGCCTGGGTGCGGGGCTGAGTGCCATTTTTAGTCTACACACAGTCCCTTCAGGTCCTGGGTCCCTACTGGGGTACCTGGCCAGCCTGGGTGTGGGGCTGAGTGCCATTTTCAGGCTTTCAGGCTGCCCACAGCTCCCATTGACCCAACATCCCAGCAAGGGTGGCTGGAATCAGGTTTCTGGGGTTTATTTATCTTCTATAATTGAGACCCTGTTGCTTTAATTCAAGGCCTGGGCAGGTAATGAAGCCTCCTGTTTGCTTCAGCTCTGTGGCTTCTATAATTGAAATTATATTGCCTTGAACAAAGAAAGGCCCAGCTGGCCTAGGCAGACAGTTTAGTCCTGGTGCAATGGAAGCCTCCTATTTGATCTAAATCTGTGGTGGTTGGCCTCCATCTTGGCTGGGTTAATTTTCATACAGCTGCTCTGATTGCCTGGTGGGTGTGGCTTGGTTGGTGGGCATGGCTTAGGCATCCCAGATAAATGGTCAATTTCAATATTACTCTTTTATTAGAGTAGATACTAGAGTCCCATTGCAGGAAGATTCGTGCAATAGGCCTTCCTTCCCCTGGCTGCCAGCACCGGTTTTCCTCAGCACCCAGGACACAGGCTTTTGCTCCGGCCATTGCTTTACATCTTCACTCCAGCTGGAGTCTCGCTGTGGCCAGAGCTTTCAGTCTTTGCTGTGGTCGGAGTGCTGCTCCTGTAGCTCCTTCCATCCCTCCCTGTCCTCCCCATCATTTCAGGCATCCCACCCCACCAGGCAACTCCTCTGAGCCTGCATGCATGCTTCCCAGAGGCCCGGAGCAGCTGGGGGACGGGGCCACTGCCATCTTTGTTGGTTAATTTGTGTACTCATTACTGATTGGCTGGTGGACATCATGGAGATATGGTCAATTTGCATCTTTCTCTTTTATTAATGTAGATATTAACATTTTACTTTTCTGCTTTCTTCTATTTTTAAGGGTTAATATGATTATTTTAGGCTCATCTATATAATCAAGGATAATATCCACCTCAATTTTTTAAAAATATATTTTTATTGCTTTCAGAGAGGAAGGAAGAAGGATAGAGCTATAGAAACATCAATAGAGAGAATCATTGATTGACTGCCTCCTGCACAACCCCTACTGGGGATCAAGCCCACACCCTGGCATGTGCCCTTGACCAGAATCTAACCCAGGACTCGTCAAGTCCATAGGCTGACACTCTATTCACTGAGCCAAACCTGCTGGGGGAATTTTTTAATCCTTAATCACATCTGCAAAGTAACTTTTACCACGTAAAGTAACATAGTTACAGGTTCCAGTGATAAGGAGATGGACATCATTTAGGGAGTGACATTATTTTGTAACCATAGAATGATACAAATTTCATAGTGACATCTTTCATATCTAGACTAATGAGAAATATTCATGGAACTCTGTGATAATGTCATCTCCTTTTTATTTGGAATAGATTGGATGGACAGATTGGAGGAAGATATTCAATTCAGCTCTATTCTTTGAATAGTCATTTAAAAACAATGTTTTTACAATAGCCTCTCCACATTCATTTATGCTCATAATAACTGTGGACACATATTCTAATGTGTTCTCTTAAACATAATTCCTATTTATCTAGTGAAATTGACTCTCTCAAGTTTAATATAACTGCTTAGTATTTCTCAAGTCTTGCATGGGTCTATACTATAACAAGTAAATCAAGTGCAATTAAAAACTTACTAAAAGCTGCTACAAGGGCTTCTGAGTATAAGTAATGAACAAAGTACACATAATCATAGAATTGTAATAATGGAAACAACCAAATATATCATACTACTGACTCAGTGCACAATTCGTGCACATTGAAAGGAAATTAATTAGAAGGTAGCTAGCTGGTGGGGTAGGACTGAGCAAGGAGGGCCAGACGCACCCTGGAGCCAATCTCCCATGGTCCCTCCAGCAGGCGGGGTCCTTCATTGGCCTGGCCTGCAGGGACCAGGCAGAAACTGGCTCTCTGGCATCCCTGGAGGCATCTCAGAGTGTGAGAGGGCACCCTGCAAAGCTGTGGTCGTATAGGGAGTGGAACGCAAATGCAAGTGTCCAGGAAACCAGATTCTGGGCCGGCAGTGCCCCAGCAACAGCAAAATCCGTGCCATGGCCAAAGGTGGCATTGCATGGCCCCAGGAGAAGTCAGACTCCCTCCTCTCTGGTTTCGGTGTGAGTCACCCGAGAACCGCTGCTGCCAAGTTATATAGCTCAGCAGTTCCTATGTTGAGTGTTTGCCCCCTGGTGGTCAATGTGCATCATAGCAACCAGTCAGACAGTGGGAGAGACACTTAGCATATTAGCCTTTTATATATATACTAGAGGCCTGGTGCATGAATTTGTGTATGAGTGGGGTCTCTCGACCCGGCTGGTGATCAGGGCCGATTGAGGCGGGGGTTGGCAACTGGCCTGAGGGGAGGGGCTGCAGGAGGTTGGCCAGCCATCAAGGGGAGGGACCATGGGAGGTTGGCCTGCCTGCTGTGGGAGCGCACTGATCACCAGGGGGGAGCTCGTGCATTGAGCGTCTGCCCCCTGGTGGTCAGTGTGCATCATAGCTACCGGTTGACTGGTTCAGTTGTTAGGTCCTTCAGTTGCTTAGGCTTTTATATATATAGATAGAGAGATAGTCTAAATGACAGTTACTTTTAAAAAATGTATTATTTTTATTTTTCCCCTTTATTAAGGTATTACAAATGTGTCCTTATCCCCCACCCTCCCAATCCTGCCCTCACCCTCACCATCACCCCCTGTTGTCTGCATCTATTGGTTATGCTTATATGCATGCATACAAGTCCTTCGGTTGATCTCTCCCCCTTACTCCCACCCTCCCCTACCTTCCCTCTGAGGTTTGAGCATCTGGGCAATGCTTCTCTGTCTCTGGATCTGTTTTAGTCCAAATGACAGTTGCTTTTTAAAATAAAAAGTCAAAACAGCTCTCAGCATTGTACTGACCATGTCTTGATCAGCACATTTTGTTAATCGCCTATAACTTTAAGGAATATTAGATGAACTAATAGTCTTCAAACAATGCTTGGATTCATGAGTCTCTTTTCTTCCAGATACTCTGTTGATCAGCACACTGATATGGACCAGATTTTCAGCATCCACCCAGAAAATGGCTCTATTTTCACTTTAAAACCCCTCGACCGGGAATCATCTCCATGGCACAACATCACCATCATAGCCACAGAAATAAGTGAGTTGAGCATGCATCCAAATGAACACAGTATTTTCACCAAAGGAGTAAAATAATGGCAGTAAATAAACCCTTTTTCTTGAGGGGAATGATTTCGTCAATAGAAATTTCTTAGAGAAATTATTTAGAGTATCTGGATTTTATAATTGTTTTAGTGATTATCAAATATTCATCTGTTTTAAACTTGATTTTCTGAATACCTTACTCTAAGAAATATAATCTAACCTCATAACATAAACAGTCAAAGAAAATGATCTCTTACAAATAATGGCTAATTATCGATTGTATTACCCTATTTTTATCATATTTTCCATCTGGACCACGGAAGATGTTTATCAGCAGTCCAATCAACTAGTGAACACCACAGAGAAGATCTGTTGCTTAGTTACAAATAGCAAGAGTGGCATCACTGCTTCTCTGTGAATGAGACTGAAATTTTATATGTGTTCTTGTTGCAGATAACTCCAAACAAAGTAGCCACATTCCTGTCTTCATCAGAATTCTAGATATAAATGACCATGCTCCGGAATTTGCCATGTATTATGAAACATTTGTTTGTGAAAATGCAAAACCTGGGCAGGTAAACAAAGTTGTTAAAAACTTTAAAAATGATGTTTCCTCTTCACAAAAGCAGATGACTTTGCATTACTTTACTTGAACAAGTTTGTTTTTTCCCATGCAATCTATTGTCAGCCCTTCTTGTCACATTTTTATTTCTTCTTACCAAAAAAAGTCACAGTGATCTGACAGAGATGACTATTAATATTGTTTTTATTATGGAATCCATGCTAAAATTATATATATATAATATATAATATATATATATTAAGCTACTGATATATATTTTAAGTCTCTCTTAAAATATGCTTAAACAATGGTCCATCTAATGTAAAAATCTCAGAGTCATATCATTAAAGGACCAATGCTGTTTATGATTAAAATATTACTAAATTTTAATTATTTTTAAGCTGTTCTGCACCTGGATATTGAGCAAGACTATTAAAACTTATGTACATTTTTTTCCTGTGTAATGCTCTAGTCTTCTTAAGGGAAACATTGAGTTCAGTTTGTATTAATAATCATGCACTTTCAAAACCATTACATGAAAATACATAAGGCTACATGGCACTCTGTCAAAACGAAAGAAATTATGGTTAACATCAAAGTATAGAGGAAAACTACTAGACTAGTGAGTACCAGATTAGGATGTTACCTGGCAGTGGTGCAACTGTTTGTTTTTGCAGAGGAGGCATTTGAAAGTAAGAATAATTACATGACTGTGATTTCAAATCGCACAGATGGCATGGCCAGGACTAGAAAAACAGGCACCCCAATGTGTAGCTTAGTGACTTTTCCACAAAAAGTGCTCAGTGGAACTTCTGTGCGCAATCTGTCCTTTGCAGCTCCAATGGCGCACTCCAGCATAGCTCGGACTGGCAGGGAGCACAGCGAAGTTCTGTACTTTCTTCACTTTGACACTGATTTTACACAACTTTGGAATCATTTATTTGCATATCCTTTTAAACTTTGCAAATGCCATTAAAAGAAAGCTAAATATAATGATTGATGAACAAGAATAGATCCTTCTAGCCCTGACCGGTTTGGCTCAGTGGATAGAGCATTGGCCTGCGGACGGAAGGATCCCAGGTTCGATTCTGGTCAAGGGCATGTGCCTTGGTTGTGGGCACATCCCCAGTAGGGGGTGTGCAGGAGGCAGCTGATCAATGTTTCTAACTCTCTATCCCTCTCCTATCCTCTCTGTAAAAAATCAATAAAATATATATTTTTAAAAAAGAATAGATCCTTCTAGAGACAAATAGTAGGGGGAGGGAGGTTAGAGAGTAACCAGAAAACATATGCCTGCACATTAGCATAAACAATGGACACAGACGCTGGGGCGCTGGGACTTACCTTGGCTGGGAAAGGATGGGGGAGTGGGCCAATTGGGGGAAAAGGAGACATATGTAAAACTTTAGACAATAGAAAAAAGAATACTTAAAAAAAAAAGAAAGCTAAATAATTTGAATAAAGTAGGCAATAGGATTGTAGTGATGGTGCCCCATAGCTTTAAGATGTTTGACTTCTGATATTACACGATCTACTGCTCATTTTCCAAAACTATATTAATAGTGTGTTTAGGCTATAGAAGGTGGTCATGCTAAGCTCTTAGGTTTGTTTGTTTGTTTGTTTAAATGCATTTATTCTCTGCCTTTGAAACAACCATTACGCAGGGTAGACAACAGATTGGTAACCATTTAATAACAAAAAAGACAGGCGATTTCTAAAAATGTTCAAAGCGGATTGATGTTGGACTGATCACAGTTTTCTTTAAAGCCGGGCACTGCGCTGGCCAGGAATCAGGCAACAATGCACAGAGACACCCTGTTAATGAATATTTGATGGAGACGTTTTCTTCTTAACTGACAGCTGCATGAGCTAGAACCGGAGAAACACCTTGGCATAATTTTCAGAAGATTGTACATTTTCTTTTGTTTCTTTAATTTCAGGGATATATTTAAAGCACAAACACTTATTTTTAAAAAATGCCTGGTACTCACAAGAGTTGCATTTCGTTGGGCTTTACTTTAATGCATTTTCTCGTAGTTGATTCAGACTGTCAGTGTCATGGACAAGGACGACCCTCCCCGAGGCCACAAATTCTTCTTTGAACCAGTGCCAGAGTTTCCCCTCAACCCAAACTTCACCATCGTCGACAACAAAGGTACAGAGCGCTTTTGAAAACAGAGCATTGTGGGACCTGCAGATGCAACGTTAAAAACGCATCTGACTTACTTTCTCTCCACCTTTTTCTCCCCTGCAGATAACACAGCAGGAATCATGACTCGAAAAGACGGGTACAGCCGCCACAAAATGAGCACCTACCTACTCCCCATTTTAATCTTTGACAACGATTACCCCATTCAGAGCAGCACCGGCACGCTCACCATCCGCGTGTGCGCCTGTGACCGGCAAGGCAACCTGCAGTCGTGCAGCGCGCAGGCCTTGGTCCTGGCCGCGGGCCTGAGCACCGGGGCCCTGGCTGCCATCCTGCTCTGTGTCATCATTCTGCTCGGTAAAGCTGATCCCAGGCTACTGACTCCCACAGTTCCCGCCTCATTGCCCAGGGAGCCTGCACTGAGATGCACTCTTCTCTATAACTAAAGATGGGATATTTAAACTTTTTTTTTTAAATTGTCCTTTCAAGTAGAAAAGAAGAGGAGAGTCTGTGGGGATAGGTCTAGCTTTTTAGAGATCAAAAAACAAGGCTACAATAGCTAATGATATTTTATATTTATTGAATCTTGTATCTTATATTTATAGTGTTTAGTGTTAAGCAGAGTCCGTGTCCTAATGAGCTTTAAGAATTGATCTAATTGTTACATCGACTCTGTAAGGTAAATACTTGTATTCTTCCACAGAAAGGTTAAATCACTTACACAAAGTCACTCATTTAGAAAGTGTTTTAACCACCATTAAGAAGCCAGAATTTGAATTCAGAATTTGAATTCAGAATTCTCCTCTCTAACCATTACAAAGGGTTAGAACCACAGAGTGCCTTTATGAATAGCATTACTAACAAATACTAAGTTATGCATATCAGACAGCAAAGGTATTTAAGTTGTCACAATAAGATAATTTTTTTTTCCCATAAAATGTGTTACATGTTGGTAAAATACACCCACTTAAAAGCTCACGTTCATTTTTAAAAATATCACTATGGAATATCTAGTCCCGCAAAGTTTTCTAAATAAAATCATACCTCCAATATCAAATGTTCTATTTGAGCATGCCCTAACAGGACAGCGATTTAATTCAATTAAACAGTTGCTCCACTGTGAAACATTGTCCCAAAAATGTTTCCAACAAATATCCATCCAAAATGCCTGTGCTTGGGGCAGCATAGCCAGCCAAATGCGTGTTCCAGTGCCCATATGTGCTGGCTCCGTGTCACTGCAAATCCTTTCAAACTCTCTGGATGAAATCCCGTTGGCCACATATCCTTGCAGGACTTCAGTGGGGCATTGATGAAAGTGAAGGGAAACCATTATTTTTCAGTTAAAATGACCCAACTATTTAGAAAAACAGTTTCTCGGGATGTTAGGACACACACACTACTACCATCACCATCAGCCCTTGCTTCTCCAACTGCTGCTAGACAGTGCAGCTCTTCTGGAAAATATTTTTTGTGTCCCCCATGGAGATGACATGTTGGCTTACCCTTTGAGTGAAGTGCTGCTTTTATGCTTTTCGTGTTGTTTTATTTGTTTAGATAGTTCTATTTCCCCAGCTAAGAACGTGGAACCATGTATATTTCAAACTTGATTTTTTTATTCTTATGTTAATAAAAGAGGCCCGATGCACAAAGATTTGTGCAAGAATGGGCCTTCCTCCCCCTGGCTGCCGGCACCACCTTTTCTTGGCAGCACCCACCTTTCTGCCTTTGCTCTGGTCTGGAGCCACCTTTTCACCTTCCCAGGCTGCCCAGGGGCCGGGAGCAGCTGGGGCAGTGTGGAACACCTGCATCGTCACCAGGGCGATGATGCAAGCATCCCGCCTTGCCCTAGCCTGTTGGCCCCTGCATATGCAAATTAACCTGCCATCTTTGTTGGATTTATTTGCATACTCACTCCTGATTGGCTGGTGGGTGTCACGAAGATACAGTCAATTTGCGTCTTTCTCTTTTATTAGTGTAGATAATACACAGACATACATAAAGACATGCATACATACATGGGGGAATAAAAGGACCCCCCAAGTAAGTTTAGACATTACAGCAGTATCAAACTGAGCACCAGGGCGTTAGTTGCCATCCTACTCTGTATCATCCTACTGCTCAAACTCAACTGCATCATAGTTGCCTCTACAAAAATCCCTGAAGCTTCTTTCATTTTGAAAAGCTGACCACCTTTCTTTCTTGAGTAATATACTAGTAGAAGACACTATCTTATGCTTGCCTTCCCAACTTATTGCCTAAATGTGCAGTGATTTTTTATTATTTTAGTAAAAAATGGTAGAAGCAGATACTAAAACCTCAGAAGGTTTCATTATCCAAGTTCCAATGTGGTGGTGTTGCTGTTTTGAGGTTGTATACAGACAGCTGGACAGTGCTACTACACTTTAGTTAAGAGCCTGCTCTTTGCAAACATAACATGGGCAAGGGTATTTTAGACATATCTGTTACAACTGGATGAAAGGCATTTCTTAGTTTATATTCATGTTTCAAGGCTAAGTAGGGGATAAACACCTAGAGTACGTGGTTATTTTTTAATCTTTTTGGTTCCAATGACACCTTTGGCAATCAGGTAAAGCTTATAGACTTATTTAGAATAATGATTTAAATTTATAGAAATGGGAAATAAAAGACAAAACACATATATTAGTCAATTGAACAAAAAACAGCAAAATGTACTTGATTATTATTATATTGCCTTGTTGTTGTACAAGTCTAATGATCATTTGAGATATGTTGTAAATATAATGCAATATAAAATAAGTGATTTCTACTGATTTAATAGTCACAGATACTGTTACTGTCACTATAGGTTATGCTAAAATTCATAATAGAATGAAATGCGAAATTCCAGTTATAGTTTAGTGAAAATAATGACCCACTTTTTTTTCTGTTCCTACTCTTAGCTTCCCTGCATTCCATCCACATACCCCAGCTTAGCAGCCTCAGTGTAGGGGAAGAAGCAGAGAGTTTTGACCTGGCACAGGACAAAACACTCAGAATGGTCCCAAGGACCATTGGTGAGAATCAGTAAACATTAAATTAGCTCATAAACCTTTAAAATAGTTTGACTGTATCATTGTGCTTTTATTTATCGAAAGTAGAAAATTATAAATTAATGCATTGAATATTAAGTTTAGAAAGAAACTTTTTTTTCCCTACTGCACAGTTCACTAGAGTACAGTTATGTCTCATTTTTACTGAACAGTCTCCAAGATGATTCTGGATGTAGCTGAGCACTTCAAGCCCATTTTGTGGAGGGTAACTAAAGACACTTCTAATGATTTTTTAAAAAATTCTTTCTCCCAATTAGTAGGAGCTGTGGAACGTGTTTTGGCTGATATGATGATAGCATTTTAAGGAGTTATAAAGGCCTCAAGGGCCAACGTGAAGAATGATTTAATGTAAATGAGTGCACTTTGTACAATCTTGAGAAAAAGATTGAGAAAAAAATAATAGACTTTTTTGAGCCAAAATTGCCTTGTTTTTCCGTGACTCATGAGTAGTATTGACAAAACATTTAGCTGCCCTAAAGTAAATGACCCATTTGTTATTTTTTCAGGCAATTTGTAAATGTGCTTTTGGGAAATTTTCATTATTCTTAATTTTTCATATGTATAAAATCAGCAATATGGTCCATTTTCTATAGAAAATTTATATTTGCAAACAATATGTTTTCTTTTTTTTCTTATTTTTAAAATGTATTTTAATTACATAATGTATTTATTTTGCATTTGTTCATTATAAAATACATGTGTATATTAAGTAATATAATAAAAAATAAGAATGTATACCATATGTGAGAACATTTACAGCTAACTTGATATTATAGGTATATATAGGTAACAACACAGGTAATAAAAACAATGCAGAGATTACAGGTAGTACAATTAATATTTTCACCAAAAAGCTTGAATGCAACTGTGAAAGTCAAGAAAGTCCTCAGTATCAAGGTATTATCTGAGACATCTTATAAGATGAATATAAGCTTAACATGTGTTTGAGTTTGTATTTTATATTACAAATATAAAATACAATAATGTGTTATATTTCACATCCTAAGCAGGCTTTCAAAACCAGATGGATAAAGGAGTTTAAAAAAACATATGAACTATGGGAAGTAATGAGATCAGTAGCATATCTATATTCATGTATAGATATACATATGGTATATCTGTTATGTTGTATATATTTATGCATACATATACCTATGTATAAACATACAGCAGATGGATAGAATGCACATATATGCATATATGAACATATATGAATAATGTTTTACATAGATTCCCTTGAGTTATTAAGAAAATATTAGTGTTCAGTTTTTCTTGGCATAACAGTTACTGTAGCTTTACCTTTTTAGTATATTTAATCACACTCTCATTTTGGGGCAATGGGATATTAAATATTTACAGTTGGCTAAATGCATTCGCTGTAATTGGAGAAAGTTTTTTCAATATCAGGGCTCCATAGAAGAGTGAATATTGAAAGCAGATTAATGAAACTATAACATTTACCTCTTTATGATTTCCGTGTATCTAGTCATTGGCCCAAAGCATATTTGTATATGATAGCTATTTCTTTATCTAATCCTAGCACTTCTCACACCACGCAAACGTCATTCACGGCAGTATGCTCTATTTAATTTAAATCTGAATTGTGGATCTCACTATATATTCTCATTCTCTCTCTCTCTCTCATTCTCTCTCTCTCTCCTCTCTCTCCCCCATTAAATAGTCCTGGTTGTGCTGTTTGCTGCACTGAAGAGGCAGAGGAAGAAGGAGCCGCTGATCCTCTCCAAGGACGACGTCCGGGACAACATCGTGACCTACAACGACGAGGGCGGCGGCGAGGAGGACACGCAGGCCTTCGACATCGGCGCGCTGCGGCACCCCGAGGCGCGGGAGGACGCGCAGCTGCGCAGGGACGTCCTGCCGGAAGCGGCCTTCCGGACCGCGAGGCCCGCGCCCCGGTGGGAGAGCCTCGACGTGCAGGACTTCCTCCGCCGGCGGCTGACGGAGCACGACGCCGACCCCGGCGCGCCGCCCTACGACTCGCTGGCCACCTACGCCTACGAGGGGGACGCGTCCCTCGCGGGCTCCCTCAGCTCCCTGGAGTCGCCCCCTGCCGACGGCAGCCAGGACTACGACTTCCTCGGCGACTGGGGGCCGCGCTTCCGCAAGCTGGCCGACCTGTACGGGGGCGGCGAGAGCGACCGCGACTAGCGCGGCGACCGGGCGACCGACCCGCTAGCGCGAGCTCCCTGGGCGACTGGATGGAGTGGCCTGTACGCCCTTCCCTGAAGGACCATTTTTAAAAAATCAAAATTACAAACAATACATAGGCGTTGTCTTCGTAAGGGTCTGCTTAGTCAGTACGTGTCCGTGAATGAATCCGAACGATATAGACTTTTTAGAAGTAAAACTATAATAACCAGTCCACCCTCTCTGCCTAACCACCCACCAAGGGAAGTGCATCACGTCGATAATCAGCAACAGTACATAAAGGCTTTTTGTGCCTTTCCTTAGATATAATAACTTTATAAATGTTTTCTTAACCGACTTAAAGTCACCTTTACTATGAACTGAATCATTGTGCAACTGCTTTGTAAATTAAAACGAAAAAACTATCCCTAAAGAAATAGGAATGACTATTACTGACATATTTATTTAGTTGAAGAATGTATTGGTGTTAATTTATTCATATTTTTATAAATGTATATTTATATTTTTGTATTTTTATGAAATAAACTAGTATTTATAAAAATAAATTTCATTTTATTTAATTCTTAGAAGCTGTTCTGATCTCACTGATATAACAGAAAATGTTTACATATTTAAAGCTGATTTACTCAGGGAAAAAGCAGTTAGCAATGTTATTACATGTGATGTGGAACTATAAAGGAGCATTGGTATAAATTGTGAAAATGTGTTTTGACACTTAAAAATAGACAAGTGTTTATGGAGCCACTGGTACGTACCCATCAATAGGATATGAGTCACATCTGGAATATAAAATATAAATATAATTGTGAATGATTAAGTTTGTTTGTGTCTACAGTTCTTTACTATGGAATCAACCAGTGAATTTGCAGAGTAATTCTGTCCGTATTGTAATGTAGATGAAGAAAAATACCTGATGCCCTCTTCCTCCATCAATAGTACTTTTCAGAATGAGAGATAATAGTTCTGATTTTTTTCTTCATGATTAAACAATTCATGGAATATAACTTGGGTAACATTCGAGGCATGTGTCAACAAACTATAGAAGTTTTTTAATTGATCCTTTGATTGAGAAGTTGCAAAGTCATTGTATTTGAGTAAATCTTGGAAGAACTAGTGACGTGTAGACTGAACTGAAGAGATCTTAAGAAATATGAAATTTCACTAATTACTGGATTGTCCAGAAAACAGAACACAGACATCTTCACACACAGGAAAGAAAAGATGGAGAATTGTGCATAATAATTATTTGTAATTATTGAAAGAATGCCATGAAAACTTGCCCTGGTTTGGCCTGGAGAACAAAACCTAATCAAAATGATAAAATTTCACAGGGAGATCACTTCTTATTCATTTTCTGAAGAAATAATTATCCTGTTGTTTTTCTTTTATTACTTATTCTTTAAGGGGAAAAATGTTATGCACAGAGTGATTCCTAGGTGAAATTGATACAGAAATTCAAGATCGAACAGTCTGTGACCAAGAGTTTTAAATCGCGTAGTCCTACTAAATCATAGAGAGGCACTTTTGTGTTCTGTTATGTGACTGTAAGGTAAAATTTTTGAAAACTAAGACTATTTTAATACTTCTATGAACAATAGCTAACACATATTGAAGATTTAATGTAATTCAAAGAAGAAAACATATTGGGTATTTAAGAATTATTTGATTTTTTTTCTAATCATAGAATGTCTCAGAAAACAGGAAGTTTTTAGTTTTAATTTAGAAAGTCTTAGTTTTTACAAGAAAGTAATTCGTTCCCCTACTGCTAGAGCTCTTTCAGCATGAATCAAATATTTAAGGAGGAACATACAGAGTGCCATGGTAGTCAGAAAAAATGGATTATATATCTATTAATACCTCTTATAATCCCTTAATTTTATAATCACTAGAAGTGTAAGTGAAAATAAGTAAACAGATTCTGAGGAGGCCTATAATGACTACACATATAATAGTTGGTTGATAAAGAAGAAATGATGTCCAGTCAGAAATGGAGAAACTGACAGTTCCATCTTTTGCCTGTTTGGTTTTGCCATGCGTTAAATACTGAACATACCACAGAAAACGAAGCTGCCTACAAGGTTATGTCTATAATTGCTTTGATAAAACAACATTTTACCAGATATTAGATAGAACTTTTAATCTCCATTTAAAAAAAATGTTAATTCGACTACCATTTTTTAATCTAATAATGAAGTTAGATTCACAGTTCTCCCTTTTCTTGACCTGGAAATGACTGATGTACTGAATCTTTATTGGGACAGAAGAAAGGTTTTTCATATTTAGTAGGTATTTTTAATAATTATTTTGCTATTAATTATATTAATTAGAAGATCTAATTTTATCAATAAAATTACCAGATCTAGGTAATATTAATACTGCCTATAATTTTCCAATAATGTAGGGAATTCCTATTGTGGAAAATATATAACTCTAAGAATAAGTATAGGTTGATGACAGTTTACATGAAATAGAAACACCTACTCTTCAAGTCTTGCTGGTCAAACATCAAAGCACAGATTTGCTATGTTTGTTGTTGTTTGACAAAATAGTATTAAAAACTGGGACTGAAAAAGCATCATGTTATTGCCATAATTTTACCTCTAAATAAATCACTCTGGATTTTTTTTTTTTTTGAAAAATCTGTTAGTGAGCTAAAGCCATTTTCCCCTTATGTTTATGTCACACAGTTAATTTCATAAATTGCCAGCTCATGTGTGACCGTATTCTTTTCGATATTGTTGTTTCTAAACTTATAATTATCTAATTTGTATAGCAGTCATTCTCAATAATATATTATGAATGACTTTCACAAATATACGGCTTTGTTTTGACTATAATTAATTTTAATATTATCAGCGTTAACTGTGCCACGGTTTATGGTTTCCCTGCTATTATTTGCCTGGTTTTTACGTGCCCGTATTATTAATTCGGCTCTAAACACTTTGTCAATCATCACATTTTCTCTCAAGACTCTCAAGCATAAAAAAAGGAGTGAGCCCATTTCATCTCCTTGAAGAAATCTTTTCCTCAGTCACGGAGCCGCTCCAGTGGGATGGATTCATTGCCCTGGATTCCAGGTGCCCCGCACCTCCTTCCCGAACCCCCAGGCCATGCCCTGGATCTCGCCTTCAGGGTTGGAGTCCTGAGTCCAGTAGCTCATGTCAAGCACTTTCAGTTGCTTCCCTTGCTCCTCCTCCCCATTACAGTTAACCTAATTGGGTCTACCCATCTCCCAGATGATGTTGCTGATTGGTGTCTAATAATAGTTCCATAGGTTTTAAACAAAAAATCTTCATTAGTAATCAATCAGTTTATTTTTATTTTAGCTCTAGATGTATTTGTTACCCTGAAGTTTCATTAGTATTTCTAAAGTGTTTAACTTCTTAGTGAGCAGAAATTTATCTGTTAGACACTTAATTGTTTAATTTTTATGACCTGCCTGCTCCTCATAGGCATTAGGCATTTGAGTTTATAAGTCCTATTATACAACATTGACCAGAATTATAAAAATTTATGAATGCTATTATTAATAAATCTATTTTTTATTTTTAATTACTATGTTTAGTATATAATTATTACTGATACCAATCACTTCATACATATGGGTTATAAGAAAATATATTTTTAAGTGATCATATTCTTGAGAGGAATGTAAACATTCAGATTAGCTTTTGCTGTTTCACTATACCTATTCAATACTACTTTTAAGTGTATAGTATCCTACAAAATTTATTTGCTACCTTTTGTATATTTGAAAATGCATATCTCACATTCACTTAATAATCAACTACATTATTTATATGATAGCAATTAAAAACAAATCAAGTATATAATGCCTATATGTTTATTGGAATTAAAATTGTAATTATCAGAGGATGTAACATTTATAGCTGCTCTTTAATACTTACTTTTTATGAATACCTCAGTTTATTTTTATAGAAAATATTGGTATCTTAGTCTATTCAGTACAGGAATAATATACTAAGAAAAGTATGATTTTAATAATAAGTATTGTTTTGCATTATATACTATAATTCAAATTATAGTTTATTATAATTATAAATTATAATCAAATTATAATTATTCAGTATGTTATATCAACAAATATATTTTATTGAAAGGATTTTATATAAGTTAATGATTAATTGCTTATAAACTTTGAAAATCCTTATTAAATGCTAAAATGTGTGAGAGGCTAATTGAAAAAAAATAATACAATGCCGAACCCATTTCTTTTAAGAGTTTAGAATTTAGTTCAATAAATAAAAGAAAAAACAAGTAACTAAATGGTAAAGTGATATCTCATTAGGGCTTTGAAATTATATTAAGGTTAGAAAGGTAAGAAATATTTTTGGCTTCACGTGTGTTTTACAATTATATCTTTTAAAACTAGATGAGTCCTGGTCAGGTAGCTCGGTTGTTGGAGTGTAATCCTGATGTCCTGGGTCAGGGTACAGCCAATGAGTGCGTAGGTAAGTAGAACAACAAATAGATGTTTCTTTTTTTTCCCTCTCTCTCTCTCACCTTTTCTCTCTCTCTCCTTTCCTCTCTGTCTAAATCAATCAATAAAAAAAATTTAAAAATGAATGTGAATTATTATATCCAGTAAAAATAAATCATATTCAAATAAAATATGGTAAGAAAATATTCTTACTTAAACTCAGCCAATTTTAATATTAAAATTTGAGGCCACTGAGTAAAATGAATGGTTGTTTTGGTCTTGTGCACTCAATTAAATCAAAGTGTAGCTAGGACCAGGGAGGTGTTCTCATGGCCTTTCCCTCGGTCCCCTACTATCACTTTCTCCAGTGTATTTTTTTTTTAAATTTGTCAGAAAGCAAGCATTTTCTCAAATGCTGAGATGACTGTTCAGTGAATGAAAATTTTATCTATTGACAAAGGTAAAATTAGGAAAATATTGTGTTAAACAGAAGTTCATATATTGATTCCCAGTCATGGATTGCATCTATTTAATAATATATAGTTTTAAAATGTAGAGGATTGTCCATACATGTTAAATGAATGTATTTGTGTACTCAGGTTTTAATTTTTATAGAAAAAAATACTTTGAATTACAACTTAGCCAATCAATGGGAATAAACTATTTGTGAAGCTTACAGTATTCTAAATATCCCCCTTGTTTTCCTATTTAATTGTAGATTTCTACATGGATAGCATCATACTATGAAATTGCCTAACTTATAAAAAGTAGCTAACACATTCACATGTGTTTTAGTTTCAGAAATATTGATGTATTTGCTAAATGATATAAAACATCTTATCAATAAATAATCATGTAATATGATTTAACTTTTACTTAGGTATTATTTATTGAGTTATAATAACCTAATGAAATGATGGAAATTTTGATCTTATGCCACTAAATAAGATGATATACTTGCTCTGAATAGAAGTGTTGATCTAAGCATTGGTTAATAAAATAGTAGGGACATTATTTCCATTTCATGGTGTGTAAAATTAATTTCTTAACCTTCCAGCTATAATGAAAGACCATATTATGCATTTTTCATTATTAATCTACTCTCATAGTTATTATGAAATCATATTAAACATTCTCAACCAACCTTTACTCATTAAAACTTTAATGCAATAACCATCAGTTTTGCTCACTGAATAACAAATAACTTAGAAGCAATGTTAAAATATATTTAAATGTAAGTTTGTTAAATAAAATGGTGATCTGAATTAAATTCAAAAAATATTTTATGTAAAAATCTACTCCAAAGCAATTGAAACTAATAGAACTAAACTGTTTGCTTTTAGTTTATACATAACAAATTAATTAGCAGATTTATTATTTTCAGCTGCTTATCAAAATAATATGTTCCATTTATTCTCTAAATACTGTATTCATCTTCCTTTTACAAATATATATCCGTGCCCCAATCAATAGAAGTCTATAAATAAAATAATGCAGTGTTTCAAAAGAAAGATAAACGAACACTACTTAACTTTAGGCATCTATTTTTTATAAATTCCTGCATGTGTAGCAAAAACACCTTTGAGAATTAGGATCACAGATGTGAACTTAAGATTAAGAGAAAATTCTGTTCATCTATGAGAGAAAAAATCCTTTTACAAATGTCTATGAAGAGTCCAAGAGGAAAAGCCATAAATGTAAGTGATCAAAAAGAAGAGCCTCAAGCTAAAATGTGTGCTACAAATCTCAAAGGGTAGCTGCAATTTCAATATTTTTTAAAAGTAGAATTATTTTATGAGGAAAAAAGGAAAAAGTTCGTCTTTAGTCTTCTTTGATTTATGTGGAAGAGGATATAACCTCATTAAAATTTAATTTAAAATTAAATCCAAAAGAGAATGAAATCAACCATACAAACAAGTTAAGTTCTAATCCACTGAAGGCAAAATAATAATGATTTAAGGACTAATATGCTCATATAAAAGTTCTAATGTGTGCTTATAATATTCATCATTTTTTGAGACAGTGTCCTTTATGAATACATAGCCTTGCAATGCATATTGACAGAGAGAAAAAAAAAAAAAACACTCACACACACACACACACAAAAAACAAAATGAAGGACATGTACCCTTCCATGAATTATGGTGTTTATCATACATAAGTATACTTTTTTTTATCATTGCCACTTTTAGAGTTGCCATGTGTTCAATTTCATTAGTTTATTCAGTAATATATAGGGCGGGGAGCAAAAGAGTATGCACAGTTATCTGTATAGAAAGCAATACAATAATCTAATCTAATAAAAGAGTAATATGCAAATTAATCCTCATTCCATCACACCCATAAGCCACGCCCACAAGCCAATCAGGAGAAGATATGCAAATTAACTCAACTAAGATGGCAGCAGCCACAGAGCTGGAGTTGCCCTGGGCAATGGAGGAATTCAGGGACCCACAGGCCCTGAGCTCTACTCAAGGCTACAAAGTTTCAACTATAGAAGATAAACAAACCCCAGATACCTGCTGGGCTGGGACTTTGGGTTGCCAAAGGCAACCAGGCTTCGAGTGGGGGAACAAGGCAACCAAGTTTTAATTATAGAAGTTAATTAAATCCCAGATACCTGCTTTAAGCCAGGTACCCCAGTAGGGACCTGAACCCTGAAGGGGCTGTGGGCAGCCTGAAATGGCCATCAGGCCCTCACCCAGGCTGGCCAGACACACTAGCAGGTGGATATCCCCCAAGGGGTCCCAGACTGTGAGAGGACACAGGCTGGGCTGAAGGACTCTCACAAGTGCACAAATTTTTGTGCACTGGGCCTCTCATTAATAAATAATAAAAGAATAAAATATTTAACATATTCACAATTGACAACCTACTTTGTACATAGCCAAAGGAGAAATCTTCAAATTGGAAACTGTTTGTAACAGAAAGGAACATGTATATGCATAAAATGTGATTCTATCAAGTACATTGATACAAAATAAATTCTGGAATAAAAGTACTAGTAAAAATTTCTTAGACATTTATTTCCTTGAAACGAATATAAGATTTCCAGTGGGAAAAGAACCAAGTCTACACAAATTATATATATATATATATATATATATATATATATATATATATATATAATTTCATCATATTCTGGTTAGCATCTAATAGGTAGTTTCAGAGGAAAAAATTTAAAAGTATTTTAAAACATAAGTATTACAAAAATTACTGTTAAGGCTGTTATGCTAAAATCTCTGCCATATAAAAATGTAGATCATCATACAGACACAATGTTTAATGGCTTTGTTTCCTGCAAGTGGTTCAGAAATAAAGTTTGAAATAGGGCCCCTATTTCAAGGGAGTCAGCATCTGCGAGTAACGAAATCTGCTTAATACCACACCATGGCAAGGAGAGGGAAGCAATGATATTTTTACTTCTCTTTCCTTTTGCCCCTTTATTTACTTCAGGTGCTTTCCATAGGCTAAACCCAATGGGAAACTAAAAGTAAGAAAGACCTGTGATACAGTGTACAGATATTAGTATC
>PVJC01032394.1:0-19967 GCA_004026665.1 Murina feae
CTCTCTTTGTTAGTTCATAGTATACTAGTCATGAAATCACGTGGGATTGACTTAGGGGTAGGCTTTCTTGGTTTAAAGCATTCAAAACATTCTATCTTTCTGACTACTCAGATGTAAGTCAGTGAGACATAACTAGATATATAATGAGGCTTCTAAGAAGTTAGTTGTCTTATTCTTCTAATTACCTTAAAAGATCTTTCTTCCTCTGGATGGAGTGGAAAGGCCTAGAACTACTAGAGCCATTATCACCATGAATGAAGCTAGCCAGAAGACAAAGCATTAATCAGGGGTCCTCAAACTTTTTAAACAGGGGGCCAGTTCACTGTCCCTCAGACCATTGGAAGGCCGGACTATAGTTTAAAAAAAAAAACTATGAACAAATTCCTATGCACACTGCACATATCTTATTTTAAGCAGGACAGGCAGTGGCGGCAAAAACACCCGGATAAATGTCCTCGGCGGGCTGCATGTGGCCCGCGGGCCATAGTTTGAGGATGCCTGCAGGTGGAGAGAAGGAAGTGAGGGGTGGGGAGATATGAGAAATAAGCAGGAATAGGATTCCATATGGTCTCAAGAACCTGGACAATGCAATAATATGAACCAATAAATTCCCAACTCTTTTATTCTTTGGTTAAGTCAGTCTTGGCCAGGTTTTCTCCTGTTTGGAACCGAAAGCATTGTAATTGCTACAAAGGGGCTGAATTAGAATGTAGTTACTAGAGCCAGTGTCCAACAGAAATTTCTATGATGATGGAAATGTTCTATAAATGCCACTGTCCAATATGGTAGCCACATGTGTCTATTGAGTTGTAGCTAGTGACTGAGGATGTAAGTTTTAATCCAATTATTTAAAGTCACATATGACTCATGGCTACTATATTGGACAACACATCACTAGATGGCCTTTAAGATCCCTAAGAATTCTGATATTGTATAATTTTATGAATGTATTTAATGCACATTATACCCATGAGTGGATCCAAATGTTACCTAAATGAAAGTCTGTTTCTAATACACATAAGACATTTGATTTCCAATAAGAATGAGTATAAAAGATTTATGTTTTCAGTCAAAGCTGCTATGGCAGTTAACTTATGAGCAGATGATAAACAGATCAATAGTCACTACTTCTTCCACATTAGTCATTTTATATTGGGTGGATTTAGACAAATTACATAAAAATCTCTAATGATATTTTTGAGGGTTAAGTGAGCTAATGCATGGTATACCAGTTATGAAAGCACATGGGATTGACTTAGGGGTAGGCTTTCTTGGTTTAAAGCATTAAAAACATTCTATCTTTCTGATTACTCAGACTTAAGTCAGTGAGACATAACTATATATATAATGAGGCTTCTTTAGAATGAGGCTTCATAGAATCTTGCCCACAGTCAATTTTTAATGAATAGCAGTTGTGCCTGTTGCTAATATTACTACTAAAGAAGGACACAAATGACCAAATGCTGCCACCCCTTAGTATTTGGAAATGCTTGGATCTGACTGAGTAGACCAACGGTAGATCACTGACATATGGGCATAAGGAAGTTGAAAATGACTTAGAGAGCAAGTAATCTAATAAGATATAGTTGCGAAGGGCTAAACTAAGTCGTGGTCATCAAAATAACCAGGATGTTAGTATAGAAGAAAAATTAAAACCAACATTAACTGGCTCAATAGTCAAGGTCCTGTTTACTCTCCTACAACTGTACTTTATTTAGCTTCACTTTTCCCCAAACTTTTAAAACTAGCCTGGCATTCTCTATTCAATTTAGCAAACAGGTTAATACTAATTACATATAGAAAATTCCACTTGTCGTCTAGGCAGTTTTACAATAACATAATCTGCCCACGACTATTTTACCTCCTGGCTGACTCTCGTTTTATTCTTCAAAAAGTGACAGGAACTTTTGCTACCAGTGTTATTAAATGTCAGGAGCATAGCTGTTTAAAAGACTTCAAAAGTTCAAACACTGTTTTGACCACTTTATCTATTTCCTTTTTTTTTTTTCTTAACAGGGAAAACATCATTTTCTTGAGCTTATAATACTGTATTATTATCATCAAAAGCAGAAGTATGTAAATTCCTTATTGGGTCACAGATTTTCCTCTTTGCTTCCCTCTCTTATTCATGGGCTGCCATTTTCTTGGTTTATTACTATTAGCTCATCTTTGGATCAAGATGGCAGGATGCAGTCCACCTACAATTTATCACTAAATAAACAGATACTATTTGTTCCACATCTCCACATGTAGGACTTTCAAAGTCATTCCCATCCTTGTCTCAGTGACACCGTAGGTATGGAATGGTTGAAAAGAATAAATCTTGCAGCTGCATTGCCTCATTAAAAATATTATTAGATTAACATTCCTATTAGATTGTGATCAATACTTTCTGGTTAGAAAATCAGAATGAAAAGAAGAGACACCATTGAGTTAATTTTGCATTATACTTCTTCTACATCGATCTATACCTTTTAAGTTACGGTATGATATTAAGTGTAAGTATTTTGAAAGAAGTATCTGATTTAAAAAGTCCTTTTTGTCTTACCATCCATCTCAGGGCATACTAGATGTTCTAAGGGGCTCACCTTAACTACCTGAAGAAGGAGAAAAGATTCCTATACTTCCATATTATTTTTTTAAGAAAACATATATCAGCAGACCATAGTTTCATGGCTTCTCATGAGAAAATGTAGGGGGACAAGCATTTTCTGTGTGCATTTGTTAATGCCAAAGAATTTATTTTCCCAAACAGTGTTCTGTGGTGATAAGAGTTCTAAAATGATCTACATACATCAACCCCATCTGCCCCCAATAATGTATATCTTCAACTACTTTAGGAGTTAAATTGGCTTTGGGTGGCTAAAGTTGGAACTAATCATGGATTTCAAAATTATTTTTGAGGAATATCAACCTAGCTCCCAAACCCAGACATTAGAACATAGCCCATGTGGGAGTTGGGAACTTCCTATATTTCAATCAGGTTTAAAGTCTGAATTATATTAACTCAAACATTTCATAACAATATAATTCAATTTATGGACAACAGAACAATATCACATATAATAATGAATATGTTATATGAAAAGCTTCAAAATGTAAAGCATTAATGCAAATGAAAGACCACCAGGCATATTCAGGAAGACATTTTAATACTGGGAGCCAAAAAGTGTCTTACTGGAAAAGTGAATGTTATGGTTGATGTATATGTACAAACGATGCAATAGGTCAGTGTTAATCATATCATCCACTGCATTTTTTCACTTTGAAAGCACTGAGAGATCCAGTAGTGAGTCATAACTGTTACTCCCAAACTAGATCAATTCTGAAGGGGACTTATTCCTGAAACTAGCTGATAAATGTCATTTGTAATGGGAAACATTTGCTTTCTGGCTAGTTTAGTGCATTTAGGTAGACAATAATGAGTTGCAGCTGTAGGGTGGAGATCCTCTAAAAAGAAGTATAATTTTTCTTGCCAAATATAACGAAAACAGCCTGACTTTCAACTGCCCCATTATTGATATTCATTCAAGAAAGATTCTGGCAATGTGACTCTCACAGGAAAAAAAAAAGTAAGAGAGAAAGAAAACACTGGAAAATCAGAAGAGAGGATTATTACTACTCAAGAAACACAATGGAGACATAAGAAGAATAACCAGGTTTATCACGATAGAAGCAAAGACACAAATTAAAACAACAAAAAATAAGTATGGCTTAAGCTATAGGAAAATACATGTATGATAAACCACATATTAGGATGGGCTAGTTAATATTTCAGGTACAAATATATCCCAGATCTCAGGTGTGCAAGGCAATAAAGGTTTATTTTTCACCCGCTGTATGCCTGGCATGGGTGTTTGCAGGAGGCTTTGGTCATCCTTGTCACTGGAATTTCCCTAATCAGTGTGGGAATGGGGAGGCAGTACTCTAGAATCTAGCCCTGGCAATGAAATGTCTCCATGCAGAAATGACACACATCATTTTCAGTTCTATCTCATTGACGAAAACAAGCCACATGGCCACAGCTAAGTTCAATAGTGGAAAGTGCAGTTCTACCATGTCTGGAAGGAGAATCAGAATATGTATTTGTGAATAACTTTAATGATTATCACATTATTTTTTACCTATTTGACACTTAAGAAGAACTACTTACAGACCAAGGACCATTACATGTAAAGATAGTCCACGGAATTATTAATCCCAACACCTGGAAGGTGCCTGTTGACTTCAGAAGAATAGTGTGACGTTTATGGCTAATCAATACATTAACACTAGTATCACTTACATTGACCAGAAGGATACAAGTAGTCATGAGAAATGGTCCGAACAAAAACCTCAGGCAAAACTTTATTGGTCTTCCCATAAAATTCTCTGTATGCTTACTTGTGAGTCAAAGACATTTTCTAATCAGTTTTATTAGGAAGTATGATCTTTCTCAGCAGACTCCAACCTTTTCATTTTCTTAATCCAGAGGAAACTTCTGTCCCCATAAAATCTTATGTAGTAGCAACATGGGAAAACAGAGAGGTGGAGGTGAGCTTACTGAACTGGCTTTGGAGACGCAGAGGCCCCACAGTGCTCTTGGGTCACTTCAGAAAGCCTGGAATACCCTACATTGCAGCTTCAAGAACACTTCTCAAAGGAAGGGAGTTGTCTAATGATCCAACAATAGAGTTTTGTCTTAAAACGTCAATAATTGTAAGTGTGACATTGGGGTGGTTCAGTTCATTTCTATATTAATCTATTTAGTGTGTTTTTAAGAGGTAACATGATGTTTATTCTCCAAGTTAATTATGTGATTCACATGACAATATTATTTGTATCTGCTGTGATTGTGCTACATAGATCTTAATAGGATATGTGTGTGTATGTGTGTATGGCTGAAGTAAAAGTTTCACAACATATAACTTGCTTTTACTGCATGCAGTAAACTCTGATATGTTCTATTCTATTCTATTCTATGTAGGTTCTTTTAAATGCTGATTTCAACCCACTAAGTTGTTTCATGACCCACTCAAAAATCAGCACACAGCTTGAAGAACATTAACCTGAGGAAAGTTTCTAGTTGGTATGCCACAGTGATCTAGTCTGTTGAATGTATTTTTCCTGGTTATTTGAATTAGGACATTGATTGAACACTGATCATGCTAGCAGATGATATCAGACTGGAAGATGCAGTTATTATAGCCTTAATAGGCTGCAAAAATGGGTCCAAGAAATCAAGTTAAGGTTTAAAAGAGTGAAATATATAACCCTACACTAGTTTGAAAAATGTGTAAACCATATATATCAAGTGGAAAAAATATTTCAATAATAATTTATTTTATTCTTGTGGAAGGAGATATGGCTTAAAGGTTGAACATAATGGGAACTATTCCTATAAGCACAGTCTGAGTCCTCAGTGCTAAGTGATTGCTAAAATAGCCAGAAGAAACTGGGCTGAAAAACAATCAGATGAAGACTCCCTGGGAGCCTTCTCAGACATCAGAGCTTTGCGTTTAGTTCTCAGGACCAATCAGAGGCAACGACAAATGAAAACAAATTCTAGAAGGATAACTGGGACCAATAGACATGTGAAAAAATACTCAACCTCACTGATCATCAGAGAGATGCAAATTAAAATCACAATGAGGCAACAATTCACACCTGTCTGAAAGGCTAGCAATAATCAACAAACAAGTGCTGGAGAAGATGTGCAGAAAAGGGAACCCTCATGCACTGTGGGAATGCTGACTGGTGCTGCTACTGTGGAAAACAATTTCCTTAAAAAATTAAATATGGATCTGCCTTTTGACCCAGTGATCCCACTTCTAGGAATATATCCTAAGAAATCAGAAACACCAATAAAAAAAAATACTACATGCATCCTTAAGTTCAAAGCAGCATTATTTTCAATAGTCAAGCTCTGGAAACAGCCCGAGTGCCCATCAGCAGATGAGTGAATAAAAAACCCATGGTACATTTACACTACAGAATACTATGCAGCAGCAAAAAAAGAAGGAACTCTTACCTTTTGTGACAGCATAGATGGACTTGGAGATTATTATGCTAAGTGAAATAAGCCAGTCAAAGAAAGACACATACCATATCATTTCACATATATGTGAAATCTAATGAACAAAATAAACTAACAAACAAGACGGAAACAGAGGCAAAGATACATGAATCAGACTGCCAGCTGTCTGAGGGGAGGGACGAGGGAGCGATTAGATGAAAGAAGGTGAAGGGAATAGCCAAAGAACATATATGCATAACCCACAGATACAGGCAACAATGTGGTGATGGCCAGAGAGGAATAGGGATTGGGACTGGGTGGAGGCGAGCAAAAGGGGGTTGGAGTTGGGGGCGGGAGGCAGGACGGGAATTGGGGACATCTGTATAGTGTCAACAATAAAATTTTTAAAAATTCTAAAAATAAGGACAGTTGGGGAGAATAGTTGAAGGAGCTAAGTATATGGAGCCTGAGAACATAAGGCTAAAGGACTGGTGCTCTTCAAGTATCAGAAAGTGATAGGAAATTCCATGAAAGAAAGATTACTTTTGCTTCCCCTTCTCCCAGAGGGCAGACCATTCACTTGTTCCTTCCTTCACTCATTCATTCAACCATCATCTGCTGAGCACCTGCCATTATTCATAAGCCAGATTAGAGAGGTACAAGAGTAAAAGCAACTCTGCCTGCCCTCAAGCAGCATACAGTCTCAGGGGGATGAAGGGCAAGTGCCAGCTTTCTGCACGCAGCCAGCATTTCCGTCTGTCATGCAGCCCTGTTTCCTGGGGCTGGCGCAGCCCCTGACAATGTGCTGCCTCCCGTGAGGAACTGCTTCATTGTCCAGACTCACGGTCTGCACACTGTACTTGACCATATCACCACCCAGCAAAAAGCTCTCCAAAGTCCCCGGTTACCTTTAGAATAAAATATAAAATCCAAAGGGCACTCCAGGCTTGTTTTCAAAATCTCTATCTTCATTAGTATTTCCTGCCACTCCCCCAGTGTACACCCCGCACTCAGCCTTTCTGAGTTAATTTCAGCTCCCTGATGTGCTGTGCTTTTTCACTACCTTCATAATGCGGTGGACCCTTGCTCCCTGCCAGACCCTGGCTGACTTCTGTTTGTCCACTACGACCGCCACCACCTTCATTGTGAAGCCTCCTTGACACCCACTGGCTGTGTGGCATGACCTTCCTCTGGGCTCTCACGGCTCCCAGTGCCCTTTTGTGACTTATCCCAGCGAAGCGTCACTTAGCTACTTGTATAAACTCCCTGAAGACGGGAATGCTTCTTGCTGCCTCAGCACCAGGTGCAGTGGCTGGCACAGGGCTGTCCCTCAACAAATGCCTGTTGACCTTGTCAATGAATGAATGGTGCAGAATCACTCTAGCAGTTCAGGTTGCATCAGCAGACACGTATTTTTAAAGATGAAGCTGTTCATTAACTTGCAACTTATAAAAAGGAATCTAAATTAAGAAACTGTGAGAGATCCTTAGAAACTCCACTTCTGAGCTCCTGAGCGCTGCTCACTCTGAGGAGTAGGAGTCATGAACCCGTCAGTAGCGGGAAGTGCTCCCCCAGACTTGCCTCCCTGGGATGTAAGAGGAGAGTATGAATGACTGAGGCATCCCCAGGAGCTCATCTCCATTTGCTGCTTTGTGCGGTGTCCTCTCACCGCAGGGGCACCAGCGTCTCTCTCCTGCGTGAAGGCTGGCACCAGGCAGTCCGTGTGTTGGGGCAATGAAACAACCTCGCACGAAGGGCAGCACATTGTCCCTGGGCTGTGCCAGCCCAAGGAAACAGTGCTGCCTTTGAGAGACACAAAGAACCACTGTCCTTGCCTCTTTTTTTCTTCTTCAAAAGCTGTTAAGAGTCCAAAACTCACTCTGGAGATAACAAAGGCTCCTCGCAGACTGAGCAGAAGGCGGCAGTCATTTCACCTGTGGAACTCCAGCCAAAACCAGCCCGAGAGACACAGCCCACAAGATTAGGGCAGGCAAGCATCTTTTTTTCCTGGACTATAATTTGAAAGAAAAATAAACTCTGTCAAAACTAGATTATGTCTTCTCTCTCAGCCTCGGTCTGTTCTAGACTACCCTGTCCTTGTCAAGACAGCGGAGCAGGCCCGGGGTGCCGGGATGCTTTCTTGATTGTGTTCATGCCACGTGAGCGTGTCTTCCATGATGTCTCCATTATATTCACTTACTACAAAGCCTTAGGACTGATTTCCGCACAGACTGAGTGGTTATCCATAAGGACAGTCCTGCAATAAATGGGAGGTTGGACTGGCTGGCCACAGCAGTCCCTTCCTGGCTCTGTAATTAGGAGGATGGGAGAGGGAACATGTAATTCATTCAAATCTGTGGGCACCTGATGGTCCCATTAATGCCCAAATGGCTCAAGTGTGGGCAGCCCTGCCATGGATTCAAGTGCAGAGGGCACGAGTTCTTAGGAGACGGCAGAGGGACAAGAAAGGCTAAGGAATAGGGCTGATGTTAAGAAGAAAATGGACATAACTGATCTACACTGTGTTCCTGGCAGAGGCTGGAGATGCAGAGATAAAGCTCAGGTTGCTTTTAGGCAGTAGAGGACATTACAACAAAGTGGAACCAGTGCCACTCAGGGAGCACCGAGGGGAGTGTCTGGAGGCAGCATAAAAGGAGACTTCTTGAATGAAGTGACAGGTGAGCTTAAGCTTAAGAATAATAACAGCACAGCCAGTGTGGCTCAGTAGTTGAGCATCGACCTATGAACCAGGATGTCACGGTTTGATTCCTGGCCGGGTTGCGGGCTCGACCCCCAGTGGGAGAAATGTAGAAGGCAGCTGATCAGTGATTCTCTCTCATCATTGATGTTTCTATCTCTCCCTCTCCCTTCCTCTCTGAAATCAATTAAAAAAATATATATTTTAAAAAATGAATAACAGCTAAGTTGGGCAGTGGGTATGGGAAGATATTCCAGGTAGGAGGGGCAGCTCATGCAAAGCAAGCAAACATGAGAGAACATGGCAAACATGCTGAGCTGTAGGTAGCTCCTTGGCACGGCTGACTTAGAGGACACATGTGAATAGAAGACACATGTGAAGAGATGACAGGAGACATGCTGGGGAAATAGGTGGATGCCAGACCATGAACTTTCCTGCCATGTCTAACAATAGGAAATTTACTGCAGTGATGAAAAGGTACAGGTCTCAGAGCCATGGGAATAAGTATTGCTTCCTTTAGTGAGCTGAGGACAGGGAAAGAGAGCACAGGCACTGGACTCCCAGCCAATCAAAGGCTCTCTGATCCTAAGCATGGTAGGAGAATGACTGCAAGGCCCATGGGGGCCAAGGCAACAGACATCTCAAATACGGATAGGAATCTCTTACCCCTCATCCCCAACTACATCCTGGGGCTGTGTAAGGCCCTGGAACTCTGTTTGGGGATGCGGGTGAGAAAGCCCCAAGATCTGAAGGTAAATTTCTAGTAACCCAGAAGGTTAGGCCTCAGAGAATATATGCTTTTTAAAAATGTATATGTATTTATGATATTTCTTTTACATCGAAATTTGTGTATTGAGATTTATTCCTCCTTCATATATTAGCTCATGTAAGCCTAACGATAACATATATGGTATTATAACATGGAGACTACATACAGAATGAACACATAAAAAGAAATATTCTCATTCAAGCATCTCATATATGACTGAGGGTACAAAGAGTTTGGAAAAGCTAAACAGGTCTTCAAGTTCAAAGTCCAAGCCCGGAGGAAAGGCTGGTTATACAGACTAGCATTACTAATAATTAACACGATTATTATCACTTTCCTCTTTCCAAGGCGGGCATATTTGAAAAGCACATTTCCTGGATATTTTCGACTTTTGAAATCCTAATTACAGCCTAAAATGAGAGGAACTTGTTGTTGCAGAGCACTGGAGCCCCTGGGTCTCCTATCCCAAGTTTCCATGCGACAGACAGCACAGATTGGGGATGGAGAGAGAGAAACTTCTGGAAAGGACTGCTGCCCTTCAGACAGGGAGTTGACCAGCATCCAGCCTATTGAGCAAAGCCAGCAAGCAACACCCGTCAGCTGCCAGTGGAAACTGAGCCAGCGAGGCCTCTTGGTTAGGGGCTGAGGTCCCACCCCTCCTGTCCAGCTCTTGGCTTAAGGAAGAAACTACAATTTCTAAGAACCTACTGTGTGCCAGGCACTCTTACCTGTGTTATCAGGTTTTATTGTATCCAGAATACGACGAGAAAAGTATTTCCACTTAACAGGGGATGAAACTGAAGATCAAAGAGCTTCTGGATCTTGCCAAAGCCAGAGCGCTAGAAATGGGAAGGGCTAAGACTCAAAACCAGGGCTTCCTGTCCCCAGATCATTGGCTTTTGTGTTTGCTCCCCCGCCCACCCATCATCCACTTCCAACTCACCCCCGCATAGTGTTGTTCACTTGTAACTGGGGGCTAGAAAGGGAACCCTAAAGTCTCCCTTGCCTTCGCGAGAACTGAGTGAAAGCAGCGTGAAACATTTTGAAAGAGAAAGATGTAAAATATACGCAGAGTCCTTGCAGTAAAATGAAACGGCAAAGGTTAAGTTCCCACACTGAATGTCAACGTGCAAAACCATTTTGATTCCTTTCTTAGCACAGGAGAGAGAGGAAGAAGGGAAAACACACGGTACTTTTCCCAGTGACTTTTTTTGGGGGGTGGAGGGTGGGGGATGGGGGGGAGGGAATCCTTGCCGAGCTAATCTTTACCGTGAGGCATGGTTCCTTTGTTGTCCAGCTGCTGCCTTCCAACCCTGTGTTTGTGTTACCCACAATGGCCACGGAAGTGTTTCATTTCATTTATTTATTATTCATATCCCTCCAACTTCCAAAGATAAATGCAAAGCATGGAAGCTTTTTTCATTCTCACACTAGATTCATATCTCAACCACTTCATTTCGCTGTTACATTAGTTTAAAAATTACGAGGCAAATACAACCCCAGCAGAAAGGGTTAGGCCACGGCAGTCACTCTCAAATTCAAATATTTGGATTTGACGCAGAGGTCGAAGGCCAAGGACATGCTGATCTGCGACTGAAGAGCTGAAACATGAAAGTTCCAATCATATTCTCTTCTCTCCTGACATGTCTCAGGGGTGCACAACCGATTTAATCTCTTTAATCTGCCTCCCTGTTTCCAACGCCGCAATTATTCTGAAACCACGCACCAGCCGGCTGCAGCGGTGACCGCCGCCCCAGAGCGCAGGGAGCGGCTGGACCCGCAGATCCAGGCGACTCTTTGTTCCACACGCAGAAGGGAGAAGATTCCGTGGCCAGCTGAAGGCTTTTCTTTGTGTCGTGATTGACAGGCATGAATTAAATATCAGCCCACTGGGCTCTCTGATTGGTGAATGACAATGGATTACAAGAATGTCTTGGGGAAATGGCGTTTCATGATAGGGGGGACAGGCCTCGGAAGGCCTGGTTTAAACAGCTAATCCTGAACTTGACAACAGCAAAGACCTTCATTCTGGGCTTTTTTTTTTTTTTTTTTTTTAGTTCGAGATGCCTTGTTTAGGAAACTATCCTGTAATGGGCTAAGAGGATGAAAGCAAAGTAAAAATTTGGGGGACAGAAAGGATTGTTTTCTTTAAAAGTCTGAGGTTTCTGGAGATGAGTTTAAGGATGGATTCTATTCTAAAATGGGCCTGGCATTGTCCCTCAGGCATTTTTCCCTTCTCCATTTATCAGAGTGGCAATTAATGTTCCTTAGGGCAATGACATCCATTGCAGACTCCACCCTATTCCCAGCATACAATGCACAGCCTTGGGCATAAACAGCTCTGCACACACAATCTTCCTGTTTCCAACAGGGAGAAAGGGTGTGATAAGAAAGTAGGGAGAAATGGTGGCAAGAAGTAGGCATCAGAATTCTAGGGGGCAGCATGAAGGTTGCTAACTAGAAGGGGAAGGGGAAAATGGGAGCAAGATGAGAGAAACAAACCTGTCATCTAGGCTAAGAGCTGATGAGGGGTTCACATGAGAGAAAAAAAGGTGGGTAAGCTGGCTGAGTTGATGACCCCCTAAAACAGAAAGGGGTGATTGTAATGAGAGCTCTCACAGTGTTAAGGAGCAGAGTTATTTGTCTTAGTTTATATTATGTGAATGATTTTTTATTTTTATATAGTTTTTTTTTTTCTTTTAAAAAAAACCTGATTTCAAAGAGGAAGGGAGAGAGGTAGAAACATCAATGATGAGAGAGAATCATTGATTGGCTGCCTCCTGCACACCCCTTACTGGGGATGGAGCCCAAAACCTGGGCATGTGCCCTTGACCAGAATTGAACTCAGGACCCTTCAGCCCTTAGACCGGTGCTCAATCCACTAAGCCAAAGTGGCTAGGGCGTGAATTTCTTCTGATGCATTAACATATATTCCTCTGTGAAAGCAGGCTGGGTTCTTAGGTTTGCCAGGCAGGTTTGCTATCAGTAATACTGTTGGAAAAGGGCATCAGGGAGGTTTCTTTTGCCCAGCTTTCAATAATTATCAAAGTCATTTTGTCATTAAATTGGGCACAAAGATTCCTTCTATAAAATGAGAAGGGGAGAGCAGGTGTTGGCTGTTGACCCAGATGTCGTGATCCCCAAAAACCATGAGTGAGCCCGACTCCGATGCAAAAACATGAGAGCTTTATTCGAGTTAACTCGGACTTCCCACACATGCTCACTGACGCATCAGCATGGCGAGAAGGAAGTGCGGGTTTCAGGAAAATAAAGGATTTATAGGGAGTGGGTGAGGTAACTCGTGATTGGTCGAAGGAAGAGTCAATGTCCGGTTGCACAGGGGGCAGGGTGCAATTAGACTTGGGTCATTTCCTCTGCATCCCTATTGGCCGGTCTGCAGTCTCGCACTGCCCTTTCATTGGCCAGACTTCAGGCAGTTAAAAAGTGACAAGTGCAAAGAGTTTGTTTGGCCTGGGAGCTTCTCCTAGGTCTGGAAAGGGGGTGTCAGTTTTACATCAGAAAATCAAGATCAGGCTCAGGACCCTCCACTAAGAATATTGATGGGCCCCATCTAGGTGATATCTGAAGGTTAGGAGAGCAGTCATGGACAGACCTGGAATCAAGGGTATAAAATTAAGAAGCTTCCTGGGCACAGGGCTTGGGAAATTAGGGGAAAACAGTTCAAAATCCTGGCAAGAAAATTTGGGAAATACATAAGAGTCCATAGCACCAGAAACATACTCAAGCCAAAGAGTTGTCTCAGCTGGGATACTGTAATGATCCCTGAAGAAGCAAAAGTGAATCTTGGTGTGGCCGGGCTGAGTAGGCATGTGGCCATATGGCTCCAGCGGGGTGTGCTGAAGGTGGTGGTGAAGGGAGGAGCACAGGGCAGACATTTAGGAGTGCACACTGAAGGACCTAACCACCTACATTCCCTGGCTGCCGGACATGGCATCCTTCTTTGGGGATTAAAGTTTTCGGGTCTTCATGTTCGTGTAAATTATAATCAAAGCAAGGTCCTTATTTAGAGACTACACAATTTGAGTGAGCTACTTGTGATACTGCTAGATACCTGGGTATTGAGCTATTAATGCAACAATGCCAGCTCTGGGAAGCCTTCCTAAACTGGAAGAGCCCTCCTCTTGCAGGAAAGTGAATAATAACAAACATACTTTTAAAATAGATCAACAGCTTGCTGAGCTGTGGCATGATACATCTCCATCCGCTCCCACCATATTTTTCTTCCTAATGCACACTGTGTTGCTAGGAAGATTTCTTAGTTGTGTTTCTTCAGTTCCTTCATGACTCTAAACAGTTCAGTCCTAATGTCTTAGATATGATATCACTGAACAGAATGAGATTATTAAGTAGTCAGAGAAATGTACTGGGCATTGATGGACTGTATTATTGCTAGGGCTGCCATAACAACATACCATAGACTGGATGGCTAAAGCAATAGAAATTTACTTTCTTATAATTCCAGAGACTGGAAGTCCAAGATCAAGGTGTCAGCAGGGTTAGTTTCTCCTGGTCTTTCTCCTTGGCTTGTAGATGGTTGTCTTCTTCCTGTCTTTGCATGGTCTTTCCCCTGTGTGTGCCTATGACCCTGTCTTTAAATATATTCTGAGTTTCTGGGAGTTAGGACTTCAACTTATGAATTAGGGGGCACAATTCAGCCCATAACATGTCACCAGTGGCCTTCCTATAGACCCAGGAGACACTTTGTTTTGGGGGCTGTAAGACTGCAGTAAAATAACCTATATATATAAAAGCCAAGTGACTAGAACGGTGAAACAACCAGAATGACTGGAATGACCGGTCACTATAGTGCTCACTAGGGCGGCCAACTGGCCCGATGGGGGCCCCAATAGGCTCTCCCCAACCTCCTGCAGCCCCTTCTCCACAGCTGGCCAGGCCCCTGATCAGCCTCCATCAGGGCGGGCCCACTGGACCCCACCCCTGCATGAATTCATGTACCAGGCTCTAGTCTTCATATAAAAACAGAATGTTTATGACCTATAACCACTGTATTTTCATTTAATCAATCACAGGCCCATTTATTATTTATTAGTCACATACCACATAATTATATAATATCAATAAATATTTATTGAATAGATGAATAACTCTTCTTTCTTGAAAAAAAAAAGTCTGTTTCTTGTAAGAAAGGTTTGACAGTTGAAAGGCAGGTCAAGGGCTCAGATTACTCTGCTGATTGCCTCCCATTGAATGAGTTTTAGGCAGTCTCTAGTGGACAATAAAGCTTCATAAATAATTGAAATTAAACAACCCTTGTCAAAATAAATTAATAAAGTGCTCTTTATAAAACAGTCACTTCAATTTCTTTAAGTCTGTTGGCTTGTTTACTGACTTGAAAACTCCAACAGCCGGTGCTGTGGCTGCTGGCCACGAGGTGAGGTCCTCTATAGGGAATGGAGAAAGAAGTGCGGGAAAGGAGCTTCTTTCAAAATGAGTTTCTGTGGAGAATGCCAGATTGGCAGGGATGGGAATGGGGAGCCTTCACTTAGCCTCAGTCCATACTTGAGCCAAACAAACTGTCGCAGCCACAGCATCTCTGAGACAGCCCTATGTCAGGAGTAGCTCTACATCAACACAGTACTTAGAAGGAAGGGCAAAGCTGTGGATCACAGCCAGAAGAGATGAAGAATTGAATTCTTTAATATCTAAGGGCCAAGGAGAGATGGATTTTATTATTATTATTATTATTATTATTATTGTGGAAAAATATACATAGCATAAAACTTACCATCTTAACTGTTTTTAAGTGTATAGTTTAGTAGCATCAAGTATATTTACATTGCTGCACAACCATTACCACCATCCATATTCAGAACTCTTTCTCTTGCAACTCTGAAACTCTGTACCATTAGACACTAACTCCCCATTCTCTCCTTCTTCCATCACCTGGGAACTACCATTCTACTTTCTGTTTCAATAAATTAGATTACTCTAGGTACTTTGTGTAAGTGGAATTAAACAATATTTGTCCTTTTGTAACTGGTTTCCTTCACTTAGCATAAGTCTTCAAGGTTCACTCATGTTGTAGCATATGTTAAAATTTCCTTCCTGTTTAAAGCTTAAAAATATTCCATGGTATGTATAGGTCACATGTTATTTATTCATTCATCAATGGGCACTTGGATTGCTTTCACCTTTTGGTTATTGTAAATAATGCTGCTATGAACATGGTTGTACATGGATCTATTCTAGTTCCTACTTCCAGTATTTTGGGGCATTTACACAGAACTGGGATAGCTGGATGGGCTAATTCTTTTTGTTGTTTTGTTCTTGTTAATTCTCACCCAAGGACGTCTTTTCCATTGATTTTCAGAGAGAGTGGAAGGGAGGGGGAGAGACAAAGAGAGAATCATTTAAGAGACACATTGGTTGGTTGCCTCCCACATACCTTGACAAGGGCTGGGATTGAGCCTGCAACCGAGGCATGTGCCCTTGACAGAATCAAAACCGGGCCTCTTCAGTCCACAGGCTGATGCTCTATCCACTGAGCAAACCAGCTAGGGCGGGATGGGCTGATTCTGGAAGCCAGGCCTGTCATGCCATTTTTAAACCCAGAATGGAACAATAAGAAAAAAACAGGGACACACACTGAGCACTGGAATTGAGAAGGAATCGGGAAGAGACAGCTGGGCAAACAGGGTCCAAGTCCAGGAACCTGGGCCATAGAAACTCTATATCCTCAGTTCATCAGGAAGAATATCTGACTATAGGTTATGTATCTCCTTTGGATTCCATAGCTCTGCATCGGTTCTGTTCTTCTACCCCATACCACTTTCTACAGTGGAGGTTATTGATACATGTAGCTTGAGTTTCCTACTAACTGGAAACTTTCTGAGAACAAGTGACTTTTCTGCATTCATCTTTGAAGGCCGAATAGCACATAGTACAGTTTCTGGAGCACAACTTGTAGGTAATAAATATGTATTAGATAGATGAAACTAATATAAACATTAGAGAAACAGACCTACTACTCACTTCCTGGAGTTCCTTAATGAAAGCAGCACAATCATGTCAGCTTAGATGTTAGTAATAGTAGTTGAGTAACCAGAGGAAGTAATAGCACTATTGTGGGAAAAGTAGGCCACATCTGAAGTATCATGAGCCGTTCCAGAAGTTTTTGTCATAGATGTTGGGAATTATCTAGAAAGAGCTCAGGAGGAAGGTAAGCAGAAGAATAAAGATTCTGAAAGATGTCAAGTAAGAAACAGTTGAATGAATTGACTCTTTAGTTTGGAGACAAGACGACTAAAGAGAAACATAGTAAGAGTTTCAAATATTTGAAAGTCTGTTGAAAAGGAAGTGGATTTAGTTTTACTCTGGAGGAATATATAGGATCATGGGTTTAAGAACAAGAAGACAGGGTTCAATATGAGAGAACTTTTATTTTAATTAATTAACTAACTAATTAATTAAGTAAATTGTTGACAGTATTACAGATGTCTCTCATTTACCCCCCTCCCTCCCTCTACTTAGCCCCTACCCATTGCCCCAGATCTTAACCACACTATTGTATATCCTATCTAATAAAAGAGCAATATGCAAACTAGGCATCACTCCGTCACAAAGTTGGCCTCCCCCATAGCCATAAGATAGCCTCCCCCATGGCCACAAGATGGCAGCGCCCAGTCCGGCTCAGCCCCGCCACTGAAGTGGTCAGGCCTGTTAGCCAGGCAGGTGGCGGGAGAGGCGGGGGGCCCAAGGGACAGAACAGGTGATCAGAGGGGGCTGGGGGTCCCCTGCCCAGGCCAGAGGCCTTTGCCAGAGGCCTCAGGCATGGGAAAGGGTGGAGCTGGTGATCAGAGGGGGCAGGGGCAGAACTGGTGATCGGAGGAGTATGAGGGTGCCCTACCCAGGCATAAGGCCTGGGCCAGAGGCCTCAGGCTTGTGCAGGGGCAAGGCCAGAGATCACAGGGGCCTGGGCTCCACAGAACAAGTGATTGGAGGGGCAGGGAGGGAGCCTGCAAACCTAGGGGTCTGGGTACTGGTGGAGCTGGCATAGCAGGGGTCTGGGGGTCCCCTGCCTAGGCCTGCAGCCTTGGCCAGAGGCTGCCAGTGGGAGAATAGCAGAGCCCACAATGGCAGGGTGCAGGATCAGAGCCGGTGATCACAGAGGCCTGGGCTCTGTGAAGCTGGCAATCAAAGGGGCTTGGGGGTCTCCTAATCAGGCAAAAGAGTAATATGCAAATTAACTCTCACTTCTCACAAAGATGGCGGCAGCCAGGGAGCTGTAGTGAGGCAGGAGGCTTGCATTGCTCCAGCAATGGAGGAAGCCAAGATTCCTACCTGCCCTGCAGGCCCTGAGCTCCTCTCAAGGCAACAAAGTTTCAATTACAGAAGGTAAATAAAACCAAGATACCTGCTTCCAGCAGGTGGCTTTGAGTGGGACCAAGGCAACAAAGTTTCAATTATAGAAGTTCCATAAATCCCTGATACCTGCTTCCAGCCCATGGCCATGGCCAGCCTGATAATGGCCCTCAGACCCTCACCCAGGCTGGCCACACTCCCATGGGGTGAGGGTCCCCTCTGGGGGGATTTACAAGCCTAAAAACAGCCATCTGCCCCTCACTCAGGCTGACCAGGCACCCCAGTAGGACACCCTTCAGCCGACCCCCACATGTGCACCAGGCCTCTGTCCTATATAATAAAAGGTTGATATGAAAATTGACCCTAACAGCAGAACAACTGGGAATGACTGGTCACTATGACACACACTGACCACCAGGGGGCAGACACTCAATCCAGGAGCTGCCCCTGGTGGTCAGTGCACTCCCACAGGGGGAGCTCTGCTCAGCCACAAGCCAGGCTGACAGCTGCCAGCACAGCGGTGTGGTGGGAGCCTCTCCCGCCTCCTCAGCAGTGCTAAGAATGTCCAACTGCAGCTTAGGCCTGCTCCCTGCTGGCAAATGGACATCCCCGGAGGGCTCCTGGGCTGCCAGAGTGATGTCTGACTGCCAGCTTAGGCCCCATCCTCCCAGGGAGTGGGCCTAAGCCAGCAGGTGGACATCCCTCGAGGGTTCCCAGACTGCAAGAGGGCATAGGCCAGGTTGAGGGACCCTCCCCCCCCCCAAGTGCACAAATTTTTGTGCACCAGGCCTCTTGTAAGTATATAAGATCCAGGACCATGGGTTTAAGAGCAAGGAGACAAGTTTCAATATGAGTTAATTTTTAAATTTCTAAATGAAATAGACTTCCTGAATAGACAGGGAGTTTCTAAATAGAGATGATTAGAAATGCAATAGAAAGGGAAATACAGATTAGATCCTGTAGATTCTCATTTTGACCATCAGAAATTTAATTTCCAAGCCTCTAACATTTTCCTTAAAAAAAGTTTTGTTTAGTTTCAGAAATGCAACGATGTTCTCTTTTTTTCTGAGGATATTACCTTTGTATCTCCAGGAAAAAAAACTTTTCACTTACCGAGTTTGGTACTGCACTTTAGGGTATTAGTTTTTCTCAAATGATTGACCATTCTTAGCTATGAGCTCATTGCTGTAGCTGGAATCTCCCAATAGCTTTTGTGGGAATGCTTTCTCTGCTTCCTGGCATTCTCAGTGGGAGTGGTGGATCTACCTACTGTCAGGCAGGGTGTGCCAATAGTTACTCATCTGAGTAAAAGGATTCCCCATTATTTCCAGATGTTTTCAAAGCTCATTCATTGCTCCAGCCTATAAGCAGACATCTGTACTTGACAAGGAGGAGTCAGAGCCTGTCCCATCTGACTGCTCCTTCTGCACTACCAACACCAGTTGCCCCTGGGTTTGCTCTAGGCTCCCCTCTTGTTCTCTGTAACTGCCACCTCCAAGCTTGGGGTTGGAGGCTTGGAACATTCCAAGAATGATTTATTCTTTCTACAACAGCTTTTGCTTTTTTAAAAAACATTATCCTCTACTGTCCCAATCCTGCCTGCCTTCCCTTCAGCTAGTCTTTATTTGGTTATCTAGGCCAATTGTTCTATATTTTAGATGTAATTCCAGTTTGGTCCTGGGAGGAGGTGGGTGTAGCTTCCACGTGCTCCTCCCCTGCCTTCTCTTATTTAGGAATTCATTCTTATTTTTGGTCCACCAACAATAGCTCTTCTTGGTTTCCAATTATATCATGGGTTTATTATTTTAAAACTAGAGGCCCAATGCACAAAATTCATGCAAGAGTACGCCTTCCTTTCCCTGGCTGTTGGCACTGGCTTTCCTCTGGCACCAGGGACCTGGGCTTCCCTTGCAGCCCCAGCTTCATCCAGAAGGTCATTCTGAAGGACATCCAGTCTAATTAGCATATTACACTTTTATTATTATAGATGTCATCTCTTTCTGTCATTTTAGGCATCTGTGCTCAGCTAACCAGCTTAATTCAATCTTCTGTCCCTTCCAATTCTTTTTTTTTTAATTTATCTTTATTGTTCAGATTATTACAGTTGTTCCTCTTTTTTCCCCCCATAGCTCCCCTCCTCCCCATTCCCACCCCAACCTCTG